>MU853906.1:0-95678 GCA_033297225.1 Diplogelasinospora grovesii | reverse complement strand
GGGTTTGAGCAAGTCATTTATATTGACCTTGAGAGCCATTTCACGGCGACTAGTCACCAGATTCCGAGCAGAGAAGAACCTTCAGGCACCCGATACGCGCTTGGATCACAGATCCGCCTCTTCACCGGCCATTAGCATAGCTCATGCAGATTCATGCAAGGCAGAATGGAGTTGAGCAAGGCAGATTGGCGCCATGCAGTGGAGAAGCCCATCTTCATTCATTGGAGAAGAGTAGAAGATTCCGCTTGCCTGGCACGGCTTGATTGTCCCGATATTGCCACCCCAAGTAGCCTTTCCTGTTACAGATGCGAACCCTCCCCTAATTAACGTCATTCCCGAGCCCTTTCGTCGGCATCGATTCTTGCCGCATATGGCAAGAAGGTGAAAGAACGGAGGATCTCGGACAACCAAGCCACCCCCTGGCCTAAGGATGGCACGGCGGAAATGAGGTGACTGGAATGGATGGCCTCGTCAGCTAGGATATAACTTTGTATCATAATCTCGCATCGTTCATGCGGCGGAGCACCCGTGATGGCTATGATGCTAGTTCAGGAGGGCATGAATCTGCGGGCTCACCGAAGTCTCAGACCTTGTCTGCATATTCGGAGCCGTTTTGCCCATGCGAGTCTTCCGAGCTAGTCTACAAAAGGCGAACCGACGGCAGACATTGTTCCTTCCGTGACGCCGATGCAATGTGTGGATATGGTCTTAGATTGTGGTTTTCATGCGACGGAACCCTGACAACCCAGAGCTGAGAAAGGCAACCTTGCAATCCCTAGATTCTTGTCCGGTCTCATGCCCCCATCCACCCTTTCCCGAGTCTGCCTTGTCTGTATGTTACAACAGATAGCCTGTATCATGCCGGCGGATCAAACTCGAAGCAAGTCCTCGTGACTTCCCCCTGCCACTGTGGAGAAACATCATGAAGCCTCCCACATCAGCCAGCGGCCTGAACGTCCATGCATCGAGTCCTTGCCTTGCCAACTTCAGTCATGCGTTCCTCTAGCTGCTACTCATGCATATCGGTCAATTATAGCTCTTGCGGAAGTGGACGTTCGGCCGTGCCTTCCCTTGTCGCCACTCTCGCCTACACCGAAGTCTGCCATCTCCGCCAGGGCATATTCATGCAAAGTCGACTGTAGCTCACGATCTCATGTGCGCAAGGTGCAGGTGAAGTTACCACATAGTGTTGATTCCATGGTCTTGACCTGTGGTCTGCTCAGAGTGAACGAACGCAATTACGGAATTTCACGACAGCTTCGAGACGGAATGTCAACATTAGACATACCGCAGATTATTTAACAACAGTAGATATTAATGGTAAGTCAGAGCGGATCCACAAGGTCAATCAATGTAGGGTCCAGAAAAAGCCTCCCTGTACAAGGTACCTTAGTTGGTTCCATTTTTATCTGCGGCAACTATAGCCGGGGCGGCGGAATGAGGCTCCACAACTGCGCCGCAGTCAGCACACCACGCACACCCCCGACACAGGACGCACACCCTCTACACAGGTCAAAGCCGCAGCAGCACCGGCTCGCCCCTGAACAAGGAAATTGACAGTGTCTAGATTAACCGCACAAAATGTACTGTTTCAGCGCTGTGCAGGTCGGCCTTTTTTGGCCCCCACTTGTGAACCATTAGAACACATTTACTCACAGTTATGGAAAGATCCACTCAATTTTTGTGATAGAAAAGGAAAGAGCAAGAACTATAAACCCCTCGAATTCCCTGCTCATCAGTTCTCCTTTCCATCTTAGCTGCCAGTAAATTCCGGGGCGCTTTAGCTAACCGCCGAACGGGCCCCTGACTGAGATTTTCACACAAACATCCTCCGACCTGTTTTGACTTCACAAGGCCGACCGGATTTTTGCAGAACCGTTTTCATCGCATTGATCAACGCCATATCGGAACCTGTGCATGATTGTCAGTGATGATGAACTTCCAGCACAGAGCCGGAATGAATCGCACCTGGCTTTCCCAGAACGGAAACGACGATGGGGAGGTACTCATCCCTTTGGCTCAGGCGAGAGTGATACTTCATTTCGCCAACTAAGTAGTCAGGTTGTTAGCTTGCTTGCTCGGAATGGGACTCGGGCTAGGTAGTCAGAACTGCGTCATACTCGGCACAGAAATCTCCGGCGCTCCCATCACTGGAGCCAGCCAAATGCCATCGAATGCACTTGGCGCGGTCGGTGGCCTTAAAAAATATGTGAGCAATCTCGGCCACCATGTAGCTCGATCATAAAACTCACGCTGGTGGGTCTTCCTTGTAGTCGACTTCCTGGCTGGTGATGGGTAGGACGACGAGGGCATTCTTCTTGCTCGTTTGCAAGATATGCTCCAGGAGCCACTCTTTGTAGACCTCGAGTCGTCTCATCCCTTCTTCGTGCTCGGCACTCGTGATCGACTTGGCAAGATCCCTTCACACTTATTAGCATGTGCCCCCTGGCTAGTTGGGGGTTGTTTGACGAACCATCGAAATCGGGTTACGGGATTGACGTATGGCTCACGGTCAAACTTTTCGTGATACTCTTCTCTGAACTTGTCCATGGTATGATACACGTCATAGACAAATGTATTGACAGCGACCTAAGCCTTGACATCAGCAGTTGTTATTCACGGCTGGCAAATGGGTATTGGTGAACTCACATCCTTCAGATATTCCTTGATGGGCGCATGGTTGGCTTCGGTGGGGGGAGACGCCTGCCACGTGTCTGCAATCGACACTTTTTCGACTTTCACACCAAATGTCGCTTCCATATCGACAATAAATGCATCAATCAGCTTCATCTGCTCCGCGTTCGCGACGGGGAAAAAGTCGACCGGGTAGATGAGGGAGATCGGCTGCCGGAGGCTGTCAGCATAGATTATCGTCCTCCCGCCCATTGCAAACTCACATCATCCGAGTAAGTCGCGGTCGGCTGGTCAAGCCAAGCCCCGACCCACTTCTCTAGAGATAGAATACTCCTAGTGTACATTGCAGGCGAGTCAAACCTCCTATGAGTGTGTCAGCCGAGAATAAACTTGGGTGTGTAATAGGAGCACACACGGGAAGGAAGGCACCGAGTTGTCTAAGGATATGACGCCGTGCGTAAGACGAATCTGGAAGGCCCCATTCGCCATTGCGGGCCGGCGACTGCTCCCTGTCGCTACATCAGAATGTTAGCTGCGGAGCGAACTCTTGTCTTTCCAAAGGCACTGAGCTGAACATGGACTTACTGTCGGTGCCCAACGTGAAGTCTAGCCAGTCGTACGAAGCAATTGCTGCACCACTTCCACCGCTACTGCTCCAAGCAGACTGATAGCCGTCTCCACGCGGGTTGAAGGATGCCTGGTAATCGACCGACTCTGTTGGCTCTTCTCTGGCGATCAACGACCCTAGCTTGAGCGTTCCCAACAGCTCGGCCCCGGCATCGATGAGACGCTTGATTGCCGGGCATGTTGCTGTTGCCGGCTTCGAGAGACTATAAAACGCCCTGTCTCCTGCCGTGACTCGAAGCCCTTCAACTTCGAAGATATCTTTGATGGCGAACCTAACGCCACGCAGTCGCTTGCTATCTGCTTGGACTCGTGGGATGCGGGACGGTACGGCAATCCCCAGGCTGGAATAGAAGTCACCGCTGACACGGAGATTGCTAAACGGCCTGCGCATTGGAAACGCTATGTCAGAGCTATCCTCTCTTTAAAACAGGCGTTCCAAGGCAAGACAACATGCATACCCAGTAGTGAGCCGGGGCTCGGTAGCAACCACAAAGGCCGCATGCACGTCGTCGTACACTCTGTAGACGGCATGAAGTATGCCATTCGAGATCATATGAGGGCCCTGGCGCAGTTGTCCTCCGCCATTGTCGGGGGTCACGGATGCCCACCAAGTTGGCTTCAAGGCGTCTGGTAGGCGGTCAATAGATGTCGCCAGCAATCCCGACCGGGTGCAGGTGTCATCGGCAACAACCACTACACCGGCCAAGAACTTGGAATGAAAGACGTCATCGATTTCCAACCAAGTCTGAATCTGTTGGTGGAGCCAGGACGGGTCCTGGTCCGTAGGTGGGCAGTAAAAGACAGTCGCGAGGGAACTTGGAGACTTTGGTGGTAGCGTAAGCTGTGGCTCGGCCAATTAGCAGGAGATTCATCACTTAGGAGACTAGGTAAACGTGCCTCCGTTACTGGTGTTGCAAGATAGAATGCATCTCCTAGCTGAAAGAAGGATCGCTGCTGGAGAATCGGGACGGGTGCTGCTAAGACGTGATTGCCCATCCTGTCCAACTGATGAGTCAGTTGTTGCACGGCCAGTGAATCTCCCATCGTAAAACAATCTCTTCAGGCAATATAGGCACTGCGCAACGGTAAAGCGCCTGCCCAATTCTCGTGACAGAGCAGTGAGGTTACCAGGCGCGGTAGAAATGCTGAGAAATGGTTCTGCGGATTGGAAGGGTCGAGGCTGGACTGCCCCGCGTTCTTCATTGTTCTTCTGCGACGATGATTTTAGGTATGTTTGCAGGCGGGGTATGTACTGTATGTGCATACAACATACATACATTACGGAGTAAGGCAGACCTGCTTACTGTGTACCAGCATGTCTGCAGAAGGCCTCATTGCACGCCTGCAGTGCATCCACAGCATCATCACGCCTTTTCTGTCCCTCTTCACACGGACAAACAAGGGTTGCAAGCGGACAGAGCTGGACAAGTAGTATAGTACAGACGGACATGGACCCCTGGCAAAAATACAAAGACCCCAGCCGGACGACTCAAAACGCCCTCAAGTTCAGAATTACAATAGTACGACAAAAAGAGAAGACCTATCAGAAACTCTTAACCGTGTTTTAAGGAACAAATGAGCTATTGCATTCCGAGGGGAGACGGGATGTATGATATACCCGAGCACACATGATATCGCTTAAAGGACAAAATTTTCGGAACCGAGCATACACATTAAAATCGGAGGCTTGTGCAGCTCTCTGATCAACCATTTCAAGTTTTTGGTCTCGGCCTCCTTCGATACTTGAGGAGGGAGCCAACGTGACAGCGCCCCGAACGCGGCATCCGGCGGAGCAGTGTGGCATAAACTTCACCTAATGCTCCAAAGGAACATGTCTTGCCTTTAACCTCCTCATCTTATGTACAGTACCTGGTTTGTTAGAACATCTATGTTCCTTCGTTCATGATTTGCGGCTGCTGCATGTTGGGCCCTGGTCATAGCTTTGGGGGCGCCAGGCAGCTCTTCGCATGTTGCATGCATGTTCATAGGCGGCGAGTAAGACATCTGCAGGTTCCGCAAGGGAGGATGTGTGATTGATTTTCAGCGGCACTGGGGAGACCAGGCTGCAGGCGATTTGAACACCGAACGTTCGGCCCCGCCTACATCCCAGGAACTGCTTGGTCTTTTACTTGCATCACAATACATTCTCAATGTAAATATCTTATTGCTGATAGTAGAATGCACTGATTGCCATGCCGCGACGATTCAGCGGTGCTCATTCGTAACGCAGTCGGTCCATAGCCTCATCAGGTGGGTATTCCACGCAAGTGCACGACTTCTGAGGAAGGACTGTGGGGTGATACCCCGCTTCGTGTAACGTGAAATTGGGGCAATTTTTAGGCCTGGATGCATAGGACTTTCCCGCAACCGCCCGGGTTCTTCAGTGTTGGGTAGAGAGGTAAGCAAGGGGAAGTGGCCGCCTGCCGCCCTCAACCTACCAAAACTCTCGTGCTCCGCCCCGACGTGTCTAGGCACGGCCGCCGTCTAACCAGCGTAACAGCCTCTACGGACACCCCCCTCACGCTTGTTTGGGCACCTGTACAGTACCCAAGGCAGGTATGGGATGTCTCTCAGGCAAGCCGCTTTTAAGCAGCAGTAAATACCACCGACATGTTAATATGACAACTCAGTTCCTATACGAGGAGTATGAGATACCATATTGTTGGACTTCATAAAGGCCTACCAGCACCAGACAGGTGCGAATTCACTGCTCTTTAGCTAAGCAAGAGATACTATGCCTGGCTTTGAGGAGACCCTCGGGGTTGGGCTGACAATCTTGTGCAACGTGTTCCATCCAGTTAAGGCTGGGCAAAAAGGAAGGCGGCTAGCCTCGTTGCGATGACTGCAATATGGTAAGCAGGAGGCGCCCAAGCCGAGAGTGCAAGTACAAACATACACGATACCCTGAATCGCAACCTGAAGCTCTCTACCTCAAACCTTTCGGCTTTGTCTTCTTCCGCAATAGCCATGGCTAGCGCTGCAGGGCAGCCGACGATTGAAGTCGGCGAACATCCATTCGGGGAACGGGTCAATACAGGTAGTGACCGGCGGGGGAAGAAGCGACGTGAGTTCCTTACAAATCTTTGCTGCGAAGGGGCACAGGTATTTGCTAATTCCCATTTTAAGGGCCCCCTCTTACCCGTCAAGAATATGCGCAGGCGGTCCTGTCATATTCGCAACTGTCCGTGACCCAGTCGCTATACGCCGGCGTCCATTTCGAAAACTTGGCACGATATCTTCAGCAACCCTATGAAGCGCGGGCGCCTGATCTCGTCGCCAGGAACAATGACACTCAGAAAACCCCGACGTTCACTTTCGTCACTCTGTACAATCTCGACCCTGCAGCTGAAGAACGAGAATCACAGATTAACTCGCCGGATGGGTTTGAGAGTAAGGCAGCAGAAATGGCCAACTCCCCGCACGGCCGACTAATATTCATGAGAGGTCACCCGTCCCCGGAGTGGTTGTTGTCCATCGGGGCAACGTACCGAGTTGATCCCGAGTTCTTTCGAAGGCACCTAGACTTTCGCCAAGGCTTGCGAGATCATTACTGGCTCCCTTCACCTCCGTCAAGCTTGAACACGGCGCTTAGACTGCGAATAACCACCATAGGCGCATCAGTCTCGAAGGCGAGGACAAGCTCGGAGCAAGACGTGATAGAAGCCCTCCGGGAATTGAGCCAAAGCCGCCTCAGCGACTACCGGGAGAAGCTAAAAAGCCTCGCCGAAATGAAACTTGGTGACTCCATCATGCGGGACTTTTCTGTTCACGACCTTGAGCAGTTTACCATCGAGCAAGACATCTCGCTCTATGTGGGCACGTGCGGCCCAGGATGGTTTGGTGAGTTGTCTTTCTAATCATCTTGCGATTCAAGCCACTGGACATTAAGGCTAATGCGTAGCGCATCTTCTCCGCGCTAACAGCTCTGATTTGGCTCGATATAACGAACAACTTGAAGGATGGCCCTGCAACCTCATTCTTTACCAATCCGCGGCGCACCGGGTCATGGGCGATCTCTTCGGTGCCCGTAATACAGCATCGCCCAGGTCTCGCTCTGCGGCAGACACCCAAGCACCGGGCTCGCGCTCGAGAAGAGGCTCAACTAAAAGATCATATTCCTACTTCCTCGGGGGGAGGAATGGCACAAAGCGCATCCCTCCTGCACCTGGACTACGGCATGGACCTGGACAAGACCCTGGCCGGAGGGGACAGCTTCTATGCCCTCCACGAAGTTATAGTGTTCACCGCCTTCTCAGAGAATCAGTTTCTGAACATGCTCGAAACAAAACTGCTTCACGAGCTCGACCCTCTACTTCTAGTCCGACAGCAGGAACCGACGCTGTCCAATCTCCTCTACAACCAGCGAGTCCTGGACCGACACATTCAGCGAATCAGAGATAACCTGACTATGTTCAAAGCTAGGGAGTCTCTTGGGTGGCCCAAAATGACGTCTGCGCAGCCGGGAAAACAGCGGATTGCCGACGAGGCTGCCGAGAAGCTGATCCACGACTATGAGTACCTGCTCGCGCGCGCCCTGACCTTGTCGGAGCAGTGCAGCCGCGGCATGCAGGTCGTCATGAACAATGCCATGGTCAAGGAGTCTCGCGATGCGATGGATCAGGCCAAGGGCGTGGCGAAGCTGACGCGTCTCGCTTTTATTTTCGTGCCGCTCTCCTTCACGGCATCCTTCTTCGGCATGAACTTTGTCCAGTTTGGGCAGGGGAGCCTCGATCTCTGGATATGGTTCGCGGTGTCGACACCCATCTTTGTCGTCTCGTTACTTTCGATGAAATACGATATCACTGGCGGATCTACGAAGGCAGCAAGAAGGCCTGCAGCTGTATCGCAAAACACAGATACCAGGGGCACTGAGCCCAAAACTCAAGTTTAGGCAACAATTGGGCTGCACAATTGGTCCGAAAGACGAGTGACGTGCTTTTGATGAGGTGATTGGTCGGGAAGGTGTCCTAAAGCAGGCTGTTACGATCTATACGGTGACTGTATTGACCAATTCATACGCCTATTTGGTGGGCCGGGAAAGCCGAAATTGAGAGAGGCAGGCTGCAGGCTGCAGGAGGTCGGCCGGCATTAGCTTAATTATTTCGTTACGCATCCGGCGAGCAGCCTTGCTGCGCCGACTTTTTGCCGGAACAGTACACATTTATCAACAGTCAAAGATGGAGGGGACGAGCGGCTGCAAGTCAATTACTGTAACCATTGTCTGCGGAAAGGAGGAAAAAGAAAGGAAGCTTCTGATTAGCTTCTAGAAAGCCGTTGTGATTAGATTCAGTTGAGGGCCGTGGAGTGCTTAACGATCCTCCCGAAAATCCTTACTACGTAGTCTGACAGAATTTCCATTGTGCCTCTTCCGGGCTGGGCGTGAGAATAGTGCATTCTACGCTAATATTCAACCAACACATCATGTCTGAGGAATTCGCAACGCGAGCCATGACGCAACATGATTTTCAGACCCCTGTGTTAGTATAGTGTCACCTGTCGGCCTCCATAATAGGTTCTAACGAAACGCCACCGGTGTAACGGTTCTGGCACAGTGAGCACAGGTGCTAGTCGTAGTGATTAATTAACGTTCTACGAAGAAGAAAGAAGAGAAGAGACTAAAGATATAAGAAAGGGGGCCGCTTAAGTAAATACGGTCCCGTAAGTAAGTGCGCTGCGTAAGCTGCTTAATAAACGTCATCGTAAGTTACGGCGTCGTAAGTTACTTAGTAAGTAATCGCTTAATAAGCGGCTCGCGACTTTAGCTTCACGCTTTAATAAGCAGCTCATAACGTAAGCTATAAATTTAATAGCGGCGGCCATTATATACTTAACGGTTAATAAACCTATTTAAGCTAAGTTAAGCTTAACTTAAATTCTTATAACTAGGCTTAACCTTATAACATTAACTCCTCCTTTCCCGCTTATTAGTAACGAGCCATTCTTAACGCTAAGCTGATCGCTAATTAATAGCTTTAACGTTATTACTTATTAATTTATCCTTTACCTTTTATTAATTAACTCCTTTCCTTTTCCCTCGTAATATTTTTAATAACTTTATTATAAGTACTTATTTCATCATCATTATTATACGCCCGCTTATATTAACGTAGTAATATAAATATTATATATAATTAAAGATACCTTCATTATCACCTTTCATTAAAATATTAACTTTTCCTTTATTTATACTTATGACCCCCCTTTTAATTAAAAAGGAAGCCGCTATTTTAGTAATAAGCTTAAGTATTAACTCCTCCCTTTTTAAAATCCTTATAAGTAACTTTTAATTTACTTTATTCTTAACCTTATTAACTATATCTTTTAACGTTAAAAATCTTATTAAGCTTCCTTCATTTTTAAGTTTATTACCCTTTTTATTAAGAAAGTTAATTTATCACTAATATATTAACTCTTATACGTCTGTTTATAACGTAAATTAATTATTATATAAAAAAAAGGGCCAGTATTACTTATAAAGATGCTTATAAGCACCTTTATTTTTAATACGTTTTTAATAAAAAAACTTATACCGATCACTTTAATTAGGTAAAAGGTGCTTATACTTTTTACTATATAATAAGCCGACATTATACTTTTACTCCTTTTATCATCTACATTATTATTAACTATATAATAAAAGCTAATTGCTATAATAATTAATAAGCTTTAAAGTAAGTAAAAGCTTAATTTCACTCTTTTTTAAAAGCATAGTAAAGTTTTTCCACTTTAATTAAAGTTAAGTTAATCACTTAATAAGTTTTTCTTTAACTATAAAGACTTATATAAAGCTAATTACTTTAAGTCTTTAATAAATACTGCTTTTAAGTCGTCCCCTTTTACCGCCGCGCTTATAAGCGCGGCTTATATTATATCATTTAATATTAATTATTATACGTCATTTATAATGATTATTACTTTTAAAGTGGGCTTTACTCATTTTAAAAAGTAATTAACCACGTTAAAGGAAGTAGAGGATAATAATAACGATAAAAAGCTCGTACTTAAAAAAGAAAGTAATAATAATGATTAAACTTAATTATCGATTTCTTTTTCTTTTATACGCCGCGCCTTTTAACGTAAGTTAAGTTATAACACTCCTTTTAAAAGCTAAAATCGAACTTATTTCTTTATAAACTAGTTTTTAATAATAAACTTATAAATTAATCCTTTATTAAAAAGTATAAGCTTATTTTTTTTTTAAACGTTATTAACGTGTTTATATATGTAAAGTTCTTTAATAAATATTATGAAAGTTCTTAATAATTTATTTATCATATTAAAACCTTATAATAGCTTCCTTTTTTAACTTTCTTTATATAAGCGGTAAGGATTTCATTTATAAGAAAAAGGTCTTTACCATTAATCTATAACGTTAAAGGTTATGGATTTATATGCTCTTATCTATATAAAAGGTTATTACTTACCCTTTATAATAAGTTAATGTAAAACTTATTATAAATGCTTTAAAGTATTTTTATTAGCTTAATAATATACGAGCTTAACACTTTTATAATCGTATACTTTATATATAATTAATTTAACTTCTTTTTTAAGTAAGCATTATTATAGTTTTAAAGGTTTAATTAAACCTTATCCTTAACTTTATATCAATCCATAAATATATAACGCTTATTTATAAAGCATTCTTAAGTTTACGCCGCTATTATTATAATAACTTAATATAAATTTATAATTTATTATAACTTCTTTATAAAACTTTACGCTTTTACTTTATAAGAACTCGTTAAATAATCCTTCGCTCCATTAATTTTAGTAATAAATATTACTGGAGCGGGTTTATAACTATACGTAATGAAGAAAAGGGATATTTTAATTAACGTATTAATTTTATTATTAATAATTATTTAAGCGGTTAAGCACTACTTATACTAATCATTTATATTATAATTAATAAATGCTTTAAAAAAAGTATAAATCTTTTAATTTATCCACTTAAAGCCGTTATTTATTTAAAGGTAATATATTATATTTAACCTTTATTTAATTTATAATAACTTATAAAGGTATTATTAAAAGGTATTAATTTAGTTCGAACCTTTATCTGATACGATTAATATCGGTTATTTATAATAACGGATATAATACTAAAAGAAACATTTAATATATATCTCCATATTTATAAAAGATATAAATTTAATAATAACTTCCTTATTAAAATAATCTTTAATTACTTATAAGTAATAGTTTCCATTTATAATAAAAAGGTTTATTATAAAGTTTATTTAAATATCTTTATAAAACTAGTTTAAAATAAGTAAAGGTTATAATAAACCATACTTATAATTCCATTAAATCTTTATATAGCTATAAACATTATAATTATAGAACAATCATTTTATATATTATTATAAAAGCGGCTAATAAAAGTCTTGAAAAACTAAAATAATCGTATTATCTCTCTTTAAATAACTTATAACGTAAAAGTCGTAAATTCTTTAAATTAAATGAGCTTTTAATTCGTTTAATGCTTTATAATATAATGGTCTTCTTTTCACTCCTTCTTTCATTATTATAAATATGCTGGGTACTTAAATCTTATGTCAGTATAAAAAGCAGCCCTTTTAATTAATACTATAATTAGTGATTTATACCTTTAACTATAAACTGGCGTTTAAATTATATATTCCTTCTTTTATAACGTAATATACGCTTTAATATAATAAGTCTTTATTTAAAGCCTTTTGTTGGATGCACAAGTTGAACTGTGCCCCAGGAAAGGATGTCACGTGACAGGCCGCAGGCCGGAAGTAGTGAAATGGGCGCCTAAGGAATGCGGGCGCATTTAGCCCACAACGCATGGAATGGAGCGCTTCCAGCAGACAAAGAAGCCAATTGGCGCAAACGGAAGGACTGCTCTACAACGCGGGAAAATGATAATCCATTGCGCTCTTCTTTGTTCTAGACTTATTCATTTAAGCCATCAAACGGCTAGAAACGGCCTGCCAGACAGTTGATCAAGAAGAACACAAGCAAGACACTACTTTTGACCTCAATTGAATGTGTGCAAGTAAGCCGTGACTTCCAACACCTTTATTTAAAGCTATTATAAGTCTAGATTATTAAAAACTTATATATTATACATTTTTAATTTCTCCCTTTTCAGTACGGTTACTTATACGTAATTACGTAACGTTATCTTTAAGATTAATTATAAGTTTTAAGCTTCGTAATCTTTAATGATAAAGTAGTTTTAATCCCGTCGTAATAACATATCTGGTATTATAACATCTTTCTTTAACTGGTATTATAGCTTAAAGTTAAACCATAATAAGTACTCCGCTTATTACGCTTATCATTCTAAAAGCTATTACTTTATTATAAAGTATTTAAAGTTATAATAATCGGTAAAAATAATGAAGTTCTTATAATTACGAAGCTTTATAAACTATTGCTTAAAGTAATGTATAATAATAAGCATTTTTTTATTGTAAATTAGGTAATTTTATTTTATTAGAAATAGCTTTTAAAAGTAAAACGTAACCGCTTTCTTTTAACCGTTAACCTTTTACGTAAATGCGCTATTTAATATATACTTATTATAATCTGCTTTTAAATACGTAAGCTTTTTAAAGTTTTACTCCGTAAAGATCGAGGCTTACGTAAATAAAGACTTAAATAGTTAAAAAGCCTTTTATTACTTAAGCCTTTATTCGAACGTAACCCCCTTTCTTATTAAAGCTATAAAAAGCTTTATAACTACGGAGAATTCGGGAATAAATATCTTATAAAAGTTAATGAAACTTAAGAAGCTTTACACGCTTTTTTATAACGTTAATACTTTTTAATTAAGAATCGCGTGGATCTTTTCCGGGTCCGTTTATACGTTAACATTTATATAAATAATAAAACTAAAGTACTTAACCTTCTTTATAATAAACTTATACTTTATTAAGATTTAAATATAAGCCGTGCTTTTTAAAGCATTTAAGTACTCTCCACACCTTTATAAAGTGGTCCTCTTTATTACTACTTAAGTAAATAATAACATTATTTATAAACGTTAATATGAACTTATTTAAAAAGTCTTATAATATTATATTAATATACTATTAAAACGTTACCGGCGCCCTTTTTAAGCTAAAAGGAGTTATTATTTACTCGAATAACTTATACCGAGTTTTAAATGCCATTTTATACTCCTTACTTTTAATGATATAGATTTTATAAAAAGCTTAAACTACGTTAACCTTTATAAATTACTAAGCGCCCTTTAAATTATAAAGTATCTTTTTAATTAATGGTAAAAGGTATTAATCTACTTTCATAATAACGTTTAAAACACAGTAATTAATATAAAACTCAAGCTCCTTATCGGATTTTTATATGAATAAAATAAGCGTTATAACTTTAAAGCTACTTACCTATATAAACCCTTTATTTAACAGCTCCTTTAACGTTTTTTTTAACATTAAAAGCTCCTCCCTTAATATATTATATAACGGCTTAAAAAGGAAAGGCAGCTTTTTTTTATCTGGTTCTTCCTTTATTTTTATTAAATAGTTTATTTTAAGCTTATAAAGATTAAGTTTATCTACTTTTTACTTTTAAAAAAGTAAAAATAAGTTATAAAATTACGTAAGAATAAAGGCTTATAACTCTTCATCTAATTTTAACGTCTTAAAGGTAAAAGCTTTCTTAATGTTTTTAATATTAATAACGAATACCGCATTTATAACTACGCTCTCTTCCTCCTTTATATAAATTCGTCGTACTTCCTTTTTAAACTACGTAATTATTACTTATACTGTACTTTTTACTTCCTTTAACTATAAGAAATCCATCTCTTCTTCATTCATATAACGCACTTAAGTACGCGCTTTTTTATATTATAATCGACCTTTATATAAGATTGAATAAGCCTTATTATTTATTAATTATAGCTTTCTTAATATAACTAAGTATTTTAAAAGCGGGATTAAGTATACGTATACCGTTTATATAAAGCCTTTTATTTCCATTAAAAATAATACGATGCTTTAAAAAAGTATTTTATAAGCATTATAATCGGGATTAATTAATTTTTAAGCTTTTATGAAAGTAATAAGAATAATTATATTAACTTCACTTTATTAACTTACTTACTCTTACTTATACGTATAATGTATTTAAAAACTTTTAAAAGAAGTTATTAAAAAGTTTACCCTTTTTTAATCTTAACTCTTATAATAAGTCGAGCATTTAATGCTTTACTTAAACTGAGCTGAATATTTCTTATAAAGTATTCGAAAAATCGAACCGCATCTTATATATCGTTAAGTCCACCCTCTTTAAAAAATTTAATAATATACTCTTATTTATTATTAAGAAAAGTATTAAGTATCGATAATTAAATATTTAAATAATCGCTTAAATAGCTTTTAAAGCTATTGACAAGGTACTTATACCGAAGCTTATATAAGTAATAAGAGAAGGTATTAAGTTTATCATTTTATTTAAGTTAAAGGTTATTAATATAATGTATTTAAGCTTATGCTTTTAATCTTATAAATACAAAAGGAGGAAGTTTATTTTTTATAAGCATTAATACATTAACCGGTATATTAATTATAATATTACTTCTTTCCTTAAGGTTTTTAAACTACTTTAATATGAAGTATTTAACTTACGACTATTAAGCGGCTTAATAATTTATACTTACTTTAAGTTTAATTAACATACTGATTGTGGTTTTTAACGTTATATTTTATATAAAAGCCGCGTTATTTTAACTAGTTACCATAACTATCGAGTTTATTATACTAACTTATAAGAGTAAAGGTAACTTATTAACGGTAAGGTAAAACGTATTATAATGGTTTTAATATAATAAGTATAAGTGTTAATCATAATAATTAATTAACGTTTTACGAAGAAGAAAGAAGAAAAGAGATTAAAAATATAAAAAAAGGAGCCGTTTAAGTAGATATAATCTTATAAGTAAGTACGTTACGTAAGCCGCTTAATAAGCGGCGTCGTAAGTTATTTAATAAGTAGTTGTTTAATAAGCGGCTCGCAACTTCGGCTTCACGCTTTAGTAAACGGCTCGCGACGTAAGCCGTAAATCCAGCAGCGGCGGCCGTCATGTACCCAGCGGTTAATAGACCTATCAGGGCTAGGTCAGGCCTAGCTCAGATTCCCATGACCGGGCCTAGCCCCGTGACAACCGGGACTTGCAGCCTTATATTTGCACACACTGGCTTTAAGTGAGACTGTCTTAAATTAAAAGTCTTATATAACATCACCGCCGTTGCCATTATGCCCTTGCTTCTTCTCTTCCTGTTCTTTTCATTTTCGTTAACGTCCAGATCTTGGACGTCTTCGCATTCTTTCACAGATCTTCTAAATACATACCCACACACTTCACCTTCTTCGGACATACATTTCTCGCAGTAAATATCTTCTCATTCAGTTCACGATTTCCGGCATCATCAATAATGTCGTCAAGACGGTCGAACAACTCGGACTGGCCAGGCAACTGGAACTTCTCAACCTCGCAATACGCAGCTCCGCCGTTAATTTCAGAAAGTATGACCCAGGACCTGGACGAGTTAACTCGGCATTTATCAGCCTTGGGGTTGTCAGCTCCGACTTCTTCAACTTCAGGAATTACAACCCTAGGCTCGTCAATTCTAGCTCGGGGAATTAATCAGCAAAATTTATTTTCGGAGAATACAGTCTTTAACTCGTCAATTCCACCTCCCTCAAATTTTGAGTTTAATCAGCATAATTTATCTTCAGAGAATGTGGTCTTGAGCTCGTCAATTCCAGCTCCCTTAAACTTTGATCAGCAATCTTCATTTTCTTCATTTCCAGAAAGTACAACCATGGATTCGTTAGCTCCAGCTTTGCCAACCTCGCAGCAGTCAGCCCCGACTTCTTCAACTTCAAGAAGCAGGAACCGGCGCAAGCTAGTTCCAATTTCGTCTGCTGTGTTTGGCGGGATTTCCGCGAATGAGTGGGCCCAGATTCTCAGAGACTATCCCGGCGTCTCGCGTAGGGATATTGTTAGGGGCGTTTTGGGTCCGCGAACTTGCACCCTGAAGACACCGAGGTACAAATTTTGATGGGTTCTTGTGACGAAATACTTCACGAGATCAATGCACAACGATGATGGGGGACGATGTTCGAATCGCGGGACAACTTGCTTTCAACAATCTGAGCTGTCGGAGCGCTGTAGGGCATGGGTGGTAGTGGTGTTATCTGTGTTTCTGTTTTACTGCTTGGTTCGGCTTATTCTTCTGTTCGGCTTATTCTTCTGTTCGGCTTATTCTTCTGTTCGGCTTATTCTTCTGTTCGGCTTATTCTTCTGTTCGGTTCATTCAAAAAAAGAAAAAAAAAGAAAAAGAAAACACTTAGATAGTTAGCTTTTGACGTAACTTTTAACAAAGCCGTCTTCAGCATATTCCCTATTCCTTCTCACGTAACGGTAAGTTTGCAACCCATAATAACATTTAACCTTATACGGTATCCTTCCCATTTCACCGATCGTGAAAGGCTTATGGATTCAGGTACTTTAACTAGAAGGAATGCTCCGTCATAAAGTACGCACGTTAAAAGGAGCCGCTCAAGATATAAGCTCTGGACTCTCTCGTAACTGACGCTGAGTGCCACAACCTTCAGCGTTCCAGGTTGCCAGCGAGCCCCAAAGGCAACCATCTCTGGAACAGTCAGGGAGTCCACGCTTTACCACTCAGCTTTAGAAGTATATATCTTCATCAACCACTAAACACGCGACTATCGACCTCTGTCGCTGTGTAACTGGGCACTACAGAGTCCACAACCGCACACAAGTACTACTGTTATATGCAGGAAGGTACTTCAGCATTCTCAGGGATCCTGATTGCGGTTGTGTCTACTATGAGCGTGGTTCACCTTACCCAGCTACGTAAGTGATTGACAAAAAAAGTCGAGTGAGCCATATACAGCCAGTGCACACAAATGTTGGCCGCCGATTGATAACGGCTCGGTCTACCATTTGTTACCTACCTTCATCACAATCCACTACTACTCAGTCCAGTTACAGCCCCTTTGCAGCTACCATTATCGCATTATCGACTTCTGTGTACTAATTATTCTACGAGTCTCAGACAGTCATAAAAGTGGCTAGACTAATGCGGGTGACTAGGTGAAGCAAGTGCAAGAACTGGGGAAGGGGTGCTGTAGTTTCACGTAACGGACGCTGTCGTTTTCCAATTTCCGTTAAGTTACAGCAGGAAGGTGAAACATATAACCCAATACAGACACATTCCTCTCCAACATCTTATTTGTCCCCACACCCGACACGAGGTTGTCCGGTAACCCGGCAAGGCACGCAAGTCGTCGTCAACTACATATGCTCGGGGGAATGAACATACGGCATGGCACGGCGCGGGGCGGTGCGGAGCGGGGGATAGCGGCAGGACGGACACGACGGCCACAGGTTTCCCTTCCCGTGTTCCGCTTCCCACCTTTTCCGCGCGCGGACCGACTAGAGAGGGACTGAGAGGTTCAATGGTTCGGTCCGCCCAGACGGGTTCACGGGGTAGTTAACACGCCCGGGGGGGGGGGGGGGGGGGGGGTTTAAAAAACGGTTGCAAGCTGCATGGACCCGTCGCGCATGATGCGAATGCTGCGCGCGCGCGGACGCGGACCGTCACAGACGTCACGCACGGGCAGACACAGCGGAACGGGTAGATACAGTACCTTAGTTAGCTTAAGGTACAGGTTATGTAAAGAACCTTTTTTGGACGTCCTCACTCCCAGCGATAGTTACCCGAAACAATCTGGGGAAAGAATTGGGCGTAAAACAATCGAGAAGCACCAAAAAAGGGTCGGGGAATAAATGCCCGAACAACTAACTACATACAGTATGATGAAACGAAACCGAAACCGAAACCGCGTTCGTTGTCGATGTGAAGTGTAAAAAATGCCGGATTATCCGAGGCACCGTGTGCAGCGTGGTCCTTGTCATCTTCCTTCATGCTGTCGATCAGTGTGGTGATGCCTGCTTGCGGGATCAAGTAGGTGGTGGACAAAAAAGTAGAGCCGGCCATGACCATAACAGAACAGCGCCCCTCTTGGGCGATTCTTAGCAGCGTACATATCCAGCACACTGTTAGTGATCGACCGGTAACTAACTGCTGGCTCTACTTTGCTCCCCTCCCCCCCCACACTTGGGGACACATATCCCCGTCTTGAGCCCGGTTCGCAACCATTTCCATATGCATGTCCCCTTTCTCACGTCAGTCCTGATGGCACCTCCCCAAGATTTCTCATGTATCATCACAATTTTGATCTAGCACGTGTGCTTATAGAAAGCTGTAATAGGCATCAATTTTACAAGCTTTCTGAGGCTGAGCAAAAAGATGCATCTTGTTTCCTGTCTTGGACCAAGGTTTTGGCGATCGGTCGATTCCTTCTAGATACCCGGTCCTTGGCGATCAGATTGGGCTGCCCAGTGTGGACTCACCAAGACTGACGGCGTTTCAGAGACTCCTCGCAAAAGTGTCCGGGTGTCTGCCCCACCAAAATTGACACCTTGGCACTGAAGCTGCGCTTAACTGAACCACCGTCGGCAAGCTCACAAGGGCTTGGAAAATTGAGAGAAAATTACAACTCATTCTGGTATTTTTCTTCAATTGTTTTGACTGCGTGGCCAAGCAAAAACCGCAGCTTACATTTTTTGAGTCCGCTTTTTTTTTGTTCCCTTTTTTGGCCAGGGAGACAGACTCCTTCAGCTCGTTCATTTTCACTACGCCAAGATTGAAGATGCCAGTCGTAGCAAACATAAAACAAACGTCCTGACTCGCAGCACGTGCATTATTACGAGATGGTCAATCTGCAACTCATCCTAGTCTAAGGAGATATATGTACAAGAAGAAATTGTAACCATTTGTACCGCCATATGCACCGCCGTACCGAAACCGAACAGGAAGAAGAAAAAAAAGGACCAGGACAGTAATACAGTGCGTCGCAGGTAAACCGAAGCCAGCCCTGAGCCACACATTAAGCCCACCCAACCACCCCCTTAAGCCAACCTCATAAGAGCCATTGCATCTTCCGGCTTGGGCTCCGGCGGACCCCCAAGGATCCGCTTATACAGCCAGTTCGCAAACCGAACGGCCGGCTCGTCCACCATTCGAGTCGTAATGTCCGCTACCCACAGTGTGACAGGTAGTATGATAATATGCGGCACGAGGAAGGCGATCTCCAACCCCATCGGCCCTGTTTTCGGTAGGGGGAAAAGGTTGATCCAGTGCGCCATATGTATCTGGGAACTCTCGACGGGCCTAACCCATCCCACAGCAGCGTAGATCTTGTCTCCAAATATGGCCAGCACAGGACCATGCACCAGATACAGGGAGAAAGAGATCCTCCCGAGGTACTGGCAGAAACGGCTCTCAAAGAACCTCTTGAGCCACCATATCCGTGGTACGCAGGCAACCATCATATTGGCCGCGAAGAAGAGGTAGAACCACTTCGGGTCGAAAACGGCCTGTGGCTTGAGGAAGGACAGCCAGTACCATCCCGGGTTGGCGCGGAGCTTCTCAACCTCAGCAGTCTGCGAGGGGACGCCGGCAAGGAACATGCTAATGGCAAACAGGTGGTAGTAGATGAAGGTCTTGTAAGGTTCGAGTCGTCTCATCCACTTCGGGAATCCACTGCTGCTGCTGCCGTTGCCGTTGCCGTTGCCGTCATACTGTTGCTCTTTCCGTGACAAGAGGTCGAGGTCGCACTGCATCATGCCGGCTATGAAGAGAGAGCCGTAGTACCCGTCGACGATGTACATGAAGTAGATCATCAGGGCAATCTGGCACAGATGCCTTGCCTTGGTCGTCGCCCGTGAAAGCGCCAGGCAGGCGATATAGGTGATCATGGAGCCGCGCATTTCGAGCGGGATCGACCACAGGTGCGTGTTGTACGTAAGCCAGATGACGCCCTCCTTGAACAAGAAGCTGAAGTTCTTGAACTCGACATACCAGTTCCACAGCTCTTCGCCATAAGTCGACTTGGGCTCGCAGAGCGGGTTCCAGATACCGAAGACGTGCCAGGACGTGACGTACAGCAGCGTCGTGACAATCAGGGGAATGTAGAGTCGGAACCATCTCCTGAAGAAGGCCGACGCCAGGTTGTCCCCGAGCTTCAGGTGCTCTCCAGCCTGCAACAGGGCCAGGGGCTTCGCCGACAGCACGTATCCAGAGATGACATAAAAGGTGGCTACGGCCATGTGCCCACCCGTGAAGAAGTTCCGGATGCCGTAAAACGTTGCGAAGCGGAAGTTGCCTTGCCACCCGAATGCGTTCTCGAAGATGGCGTTGTCATCGTTCATCAGCGATGCGTGCGCCCATAGCTGGTGGTGATGGATGTACACCAGAAACGCGGCGAACCCTCTCAGACCGTCAAGATAGGCTGTTGGTCTGAGTGGTTTCTCTGAAGCCGACGACGTTGAACTGCCTCTCATGGGCCACCCGAGCAATAGCTTCAGCCATCGTAGAGGAGCGTTCCCCTTAATTGGTAGCGTTGGGCCAAAACTCCACGAACCGCCCCGATCCCCATTATCTCCTCCCGCGCCGTCTAAAATGCCTTCGCGCTGCGAATGCATCGCGACATTAAAAAGGGATAAACGAAAGGCAGAAGCCGTTGTGAAAGGGCCGAATTGAATGACAGGTGTCAGACGTGGGTGGATGGGATGAAAAGAGCCGCTATATTTTTTGGCTTCAGAACGCTTCCAGAAGTTCGGCCGCCAGCACGCGATTAGTGCTCGCCGGGAAAACACAAAAAAAGCAACGAGAAAGGCGTTAGGACGAGCGCAGAGCCGCGTGTCACAAACAGCCGATCATCGACGGGAGCATCAATGGGTTTTCGATCAAAAGGTAAGGAAAAGCCGTTGGACTTTTTGTGAAATGAATGGCTGAATATGCGAGATCTGAATGCGCACGAGAATTGCGGGTATCAGTGCGCGTCAACCTCGGAGAGGCGTTGTGTGGCACTCAGCCAAATCCCAGGATTCTTTCTGCATTGCCGGAACCCCCCCCTTGCCCCTTTCACCCACAGCGGGAGAAACAAAGGCGAAAACTGCCAAGGCGGGGCTGAGGGAGCTGTCTCTGACAGTCTGACCGGATGCGTGCTCGAGGCATGCATGCAGAACCAGGTCATTTTCAATCTCCGCAACAACGGACCTTTCCGTGTTTGGCAGGATCTGGAGCGATCTCCACTGCGACTGGTCGATTATCGATTGCCAGGCCCCAGTGAAGTCGAGAAGTCCCAGCCAATGCGAGCCAATGCGAGCCAATGCTGCAGCCTGCTCTTGGCCGGCGCTCCTTGGCCCCGATCATGCATGGATACGATGCCGAAAGAGGCGCCCCCTATTTCGCTTAGGGCATTCGCCTTCTCTTGTTGGCTGAGCCCGCTCCTCTGCTGGGGCCTCCTGGGTCCTGGTGCAGCTGGCGCGATTGGCTTGACAGGGGCCAACACGAAATTTCTTTGCTGGGCGCGCATCTCCAGTGCACCACCGCCGCCGACAGGCATGTGAACTTGTTTTCGAGGGATTCTTTGTCCCCTTTTCCGTCGCGATCGAAAAAGATTTGCGGCCCATTGATTGGATTGAGAGCCTCTGACCCATGCCCCGAGTAGATGAGCTAACCATGAACGAGTAATTGTCCCGTGGCAGTGTATCCAGCAGGAATTCCCGGGTGTCATTGCGCCCCAGACACGCGACATGAGACATGATAAGGGCCTCTGATTAGAGGGGCCCAGCTGCTGGAAGAAACTCTCGGAAGTTCGCGATGTTTTCGGTTCTTCCCTTCTCTTCCCTCCTCCACTCCCCAAGTAGACGCATTGGGCACATCTTCTTTTCCTTCTTTCGTCTGTATTGTGCTTATTTTTTTTTGTCAATTGATGCCGCTCGCTTCAACCGGGTTGCACAACATTCTCAGTTGTTGACAATTGTGCAATTGCCCGTCATGATTGCCAAGATGAGCTCTCCCTTGGGCTCCCCCACCTTGGCAGCCACGACCGCGCAGCTCAGGAATCGTCTGCCGGCCCAGTTGCGAAGATGCCTCCCTCTTTACATCGCCTTCGTTGTTTTGGTCTTTTTCCTCTTCAATCTGAGTCTTTTTCGCTCTAGTATACAACAAAGCGTACAACAAAGCGTGCAACCAAGCGTTCTTGTACGTCCTCCACCCGCGGCCAAGGAGGCGCAGCAACCGAAGCTCGTCCGAGCCGACTTTCCCAAGAAAATATGGCAGACATGGAAGGTGCCACCCCTCGCTTTCGAGCAACGGGATCTTGACGTCGCGAGGTCATGGACTGGCAAGAACCCCGACTACCGATACGAGGTTCTGACGGACGGGAACGACTTGCAATATGTCGAATTCCACTACGGCCCTGAGGGTTTCGATCGGTTAGACATTGTCGACTTCTACCGCAACATCAAAGACGCAATCGTGAAGGCAGACTTACTACGCTATCTGATCATGTATGCCGAAGGAGGAGTGTATGCCGATATCGATGTTGAGGCTCTGAAGCCTGTGTCGAAGTTTATCCCCGAGCGGTACGACCATAGGGACATCGATATGGTGATCGGTGTCGAGATCGACGAGCCCGATTGGAAGGACCACCCCATCCTGGGCCCTAAGTCCCGCTCCTTTTGCCAATGGACCTTCATGACCAAGCCTCGCCTGCCATACATGATGCGACTGGTCGAGCAAGTCATGACCTGGCTCAACGACGTCGCACAGAGCCAAGGTGTTCCCCTTGCCGACGTTAAGCTCGATTTCGATCAGATCATCAGCGGTACTGGCCCCTCAGCTTTCACGAACGCGATAATATCCGAAATGAATGCGCAAAAGGACCCCACCAACCCGACCATCGAGTGGGACATGTTCCATGACTTGGCCGAATCGAAGCTCATCAGCCGAGTTCTTGTCTTGACGGTCGAGGCGTTTGCTGCCGGCCAGGGCCACTCCAACTCGGGCAACCACGAAGCGAGAGCCGCCCTTGTGAGGCACCACTACCACGCCTCCAACTGGCCCAGCAGACACCCCCGCTTCAAGCACCCCGCTTATGGCGAGGTCGAGACGTGCAACTGGAACGACGAGTGTGTGCACAAGTGGGACAAAGACGTAGCCGCCTTCGCGAAGATGTCCGAAGCCGACCAGAAGCAGATCATTGAGGAGAGGGAGAGAGAGAGGAAGGAGGCAAAGGAAGCTGAAGAGCGCCAGAAGAAGGAGGAGGAGGAGAGGAGAAAGAAGGAAGAGGAGGATGCAAGGAAGAGGAAAGAGGAAGAGGAAGCGGCCGCACGGAAAAAGAAGGAGGAAGAGAAAGCAGCCCAGGAGAAAGCAGCAGCCCAGGAGAAAGCAGCAGCCCAAGAGAAAGCCGCAGCCCAAGAGAAGGCGGCAGCGGAAGGCCCGAAGCCCAAAGAGGGTGCAAACCCAAAGGATGGCGAGAAGCCTAAGAAGGCATCATGACTCCTACGACTGCCCTTTTTCTCGATCGATTTTCCTTCTCTCTTTGGCATTTGACGGAGCTTTGGGGTTGGGGGGTGGCTTTGCATTTTGTTTACCTAATGAGCGACGTGCTTGCAACGCGGACATGGATGTGACGGATTGCCGGGCAGCGCTCGACATCGAGTCGGCCCCGAACGACGGTGTCTCTCATGCAGCGCTGTGGTCGGATGGGGTCTGGGACTGTAAGTGAATGCTTCTGTGTCTGGTGTGACTTGCACAGACATCTGTACATACTACTTTTCTTTTTCTTTGGCTTGAGAGGACAAGGCTGGGCACTTGCTTTGGCCAGCTGGCTCTGCTTGACTGAGCATGCCGGGGTCCAAGGTCGAGCCATGGAGCCGACCGCACTGGGAAAATAGATAATGAATAACTAATACCCCACAGCCGGTATTTGTCGATGCTTAGATGGTGACGTGACGCGAACGATTGTCAGCTCTTGTTGGGACGCTCATGGCGGTTCTTGGACGCATGATTGATGGGTATGGTGGGGGCAAATCGTCGGAGGATTGCCATCGAGAGAAGGGACAACGAAACGCATATCGAGAACTTGGTGAAGTGGAAGATAAAGCCCAGGGGACGCTGAATGGAGGTGAGAGGGAATCGTTCCTGCGGTGTTACGTGTTGGCTTTTGAGTCGAGGAGAAGAAGTCATGAGCATACAAATGGACACCACTTCGTTTTACTCGCTGTTTTACGCAAAGAGGAGGGTGCCTTCTTGTCCCGTTGGTTGTCGGCTAAGATGGGCAAGTTCCGAGGCATTCGCGCCTTCCCTTTCACTCGACAAGCATATTTTCGTTTGCCCCACGAGACGAATGGATCTTCTCGGTTCTTTCACCACTGAATCGGCCGATATTAAGGAAACGTCGCGTCACTTTGAGCCAACCGCATCCCCCAGTGTTATCGATGCTCAAACCAGAATCTGACCAGTGCTCAATCACATGTCAGCGTCAGTATGGGAATCTAACACGAAGAATCTCGTCAAGATACCTCAGAGCAATATGATTTAGCGATCAGCTCATCAGACGGGGCCGAGCATGTGCAACGGACAGTCAGCACGCAACTCTCAGTGCGCATTCCGGCCGAACGCGTCGAAACATCGACAGAGCTTTGTGAAAGTCGACTCTAGACACTTGCTGCCGTTCGCCATAAGCGACAACAGGCATGACCATTGGCGAGCGATCTTCCCCTTGAGCAATGTCCGCTCTGTTTGAGATGAGCAGTTGATAGACTAGGTTTCGGTTGGACGATCCAGATTGCCGAGCCTTAATCTGGAACCATCGCACGTCATCTGAAGTCGGATTCCTGTGATCGCTTTGGCCTGATGTGTTCATGGCAGTTCACTGCATAGCAGGTTTGTGTGGGCTTCAAAACAATGCGTCGAGCGAGCCTTGGGGTTTGGCGCGGTTCACCATTTGGTGAAGGGTACGATCTGCGTCCGTAAAGCCAATCCTCAAACGCCAAACCCGTCGTTGGGCTTCAATGCCGTGCAATAACACCAGCCTTGCGCCCTGTGCGTTGGTATGATCTCCACGGTAAAAGTCAAGCGCCTATTCTGCCGGTTTCTCGTTCCATGCCGCGTTCCGTCTTCATACCTTATTCTTTTCTCGGCGAGAGTATACATATGGCTGGGGCGAACTATTCTCATGATGGTTCTGAATCTCGACAAGCCTCTTTCTTTCTTCTGACCGACCGGCTCGATCTCTCCTTACATTATTCACCCTTTTAATTCCATAATTTCACCGCTAGCCGGTTTCAATTCTTTCACGTTCGAAATGCAGTCCATGGCCATTGTTCTCATCGCCCTTGCGGCCGTGGGCCAGGCCCGGTTCGGCAAGGAGGGCGCCGTTCAGGCTTCCGTCCAGGCCCTGTCGGCGTTTGGCAGCCCCGGAGCGGCCGGTACGCTGGCCGGTCAGACTCCCGGTGTCCTCCTCGCTGGCGCCAATGCTTGCGCTAAGGTAAACCTCGCTCCCCAGAATCCCCGAGCTACCTCCATAACAAGCAGCTAATGCGAAGATATAATAGCTCTCCCTCGCCGATCAAATCGTTCAGGAGCTCGGTACCGACCCGGAGGTCCTCGCCGCCGCGGCCGATCTCGTGGCCGCCGAGAAGAACTTCAACCCCTCTGCGCAGTCCATCCCGACCATCTGCAGCGACGCCACTCTCCCTGCGACTGAGGCTCTGAGGGGTATCGTCCCCCTCGTGGACCCGGCAGTCGTGGGCTCTGACGTGGAGAATGCCAACTCGCCACAGTCGGTCAAGACTCCATTCGACGCTACGGGTTTGTCGGTGGCGGACGTCATGAAGGCCCAGGGATTCAGCAACTTTACTGCGCAGGCTAACGCTTAGATCTACCTACCGGCAACGGTAGATCGGAGAAGGGTTGGGTGGCAGAGCGTGGTGGAAGGATGTACAAAGAGCAGTGTATAAGTACCACGAGCAATACATAAACACATCTTTCTCAGACATGCTGTCGCTGTAAGCGATTCCCAGCCAGTGCAAGTAAAGTCAAGTTTACCCAGTTAACCATACCAGAGATACAACTTACAAGGGCTTAAACGACGAGAGGCCAACCAACTACCGAGACCAGAAAGTGACTAAGTCGTCAAAATCGGCCTCGGAAAGATCTTTAGGCTCCTTAGGAGAACTGGGAGTCAGGTCCCCAATCATTCCTACCGCTGTTTCGAACAGGGAAATCTCATCGACATGAACCGCCTCGTCCGAGTTTTGCAGAAATAGCACCTTCGCCTTGAGGAACGTCGACCGGGCAATCTCGGGCTTGTGTGCTTCCGGGTTAGCGGCCCAGATAGACAGCGCCTGATCCAAGAATTTTCTGCTGCGTGTTAGATGGACTAATTATATCATCAGCCATCGGGGGTTTTGGTCTACTTACTTTGCGTCATCTAAAGACTTTCTGTCACCGCGACGGACGCAATGCTGCGCCAACTTGTGGCACATATCAGCGGTACGATGGTACTTGGGTCCTACGGCGGCCTGGTAGGTTCTCATGGCGCGTTGGTGGAAGTCTTCGCTCTCCTGGTAACGGCCTTGACTGGCTCTGACGTTGCCTAGAGCATGTAGGATCCGACCCGGTCTAAGCGTTTTGTCAGAGATCAGTGCTGAGTTTTATCGGTGCGGCAACAGGGTTTGAAAAGATAATATGCCGGAATGATTCGGCGTCATTTTTCCCAAAGCCCTCCTCGCGCTCTCTCAGCCCCTCCTCTAGCACCTCCGATGCCTTGTCCAGGTTGCCAAGAAGCCAATAGCTGAGCCCCAAGTTGGCATATTCCATCGAGGCAATGCCCTTTCGATACGCCGGCATGCTGTGCCAGATCCTCAAGGCCTCTGTAAAGAGCGTGCATCCCTGCTGATAATCCTTTGCAATCATCCATGCGCATCCCGCTTGGTTATGTGCATAGGCTAGAGGAAAGTCTTGCTGTCCGGCTTTCTCGGCTATCCTCTTTCTCAGCACCAGCAGCTCGGAGTTGAAGGCCATAGAATCTCGCGGCTTGTTGGTGCCGTTGGCAATGCGACCGAGAACGTCATAGACGAGAGACAACCTGTCAAGCCAGCGAGGCTCATCAGACGAGACGTGCTTCTTGCATATGCTGAGTGCCAGCTCGGCAATGGGTCGTGCTCGAACGAGATTGCCTCGTTCGTAAAGCCACCTAAGCGGGTCAGCGGATCTCAAGGAGGACGGCAAGGTTCTTGAGAGCAAAAACGCACCAAGACGCCTCTTGAAAAACACATGCCAGATCATGCTCAGTGCCCCCGTCGATTTCCATGTTGGCCGGGTCGTAGCACTCCTTCAACGTGATGACATGGGGGAAGAGTCTCTCGCAGATGGGAGATCGGTCTTTCGTGTGTCTGTTCTCGAAGGCCACCACGGGCCATGCCGACTGGACCACCCGCACAGCGAAGTGGTACGCTTTTGCTTGCCTGGATCTGTCCCCTTCAAGAGTTGATCTCACCACCTGTTGCGGGACACGGTGAATCCATAGGTCATTCTCTTCGTTCCGACGGATGATCGACGAATGAAGGAGCTGCGCCCTTGCTCCGTGATATTCACCCTTCTTCATTGGCAGAAGCAGCGTGCGCTTGTTCGCATCTTTGGTGACAAACAGATCTTCCATGATGCAATCAGGATGCAAGTATGCGATAATCTCCAGCAGAGTTCGTGCGGGTGTGTCGAGCAGGGCATGTCGCCTCGAGCCGTGTCATCCCGCAGGATACCCATGCGCAAACCGTACAGCTCAGAGCGCTCTTCTGGATCCTCCAGCCTCTCCCTAAATTCCGACATGGAAAGTAGCTGCTTGCGTATGACTCCAGCCATCTGTGCAATGGCAAGCGGCAGACCGCCCAAGTAGTGAGATATCTGGCGGTCGTCTTCTGTTGTAACCGATTTCCTCGTGAGAGACTGGAGAAATTCTGCAGCTTCTTGGTCTGAGAATGGCTCCAGTTCTATTTCCTTCATTGGAGGATAGCATTCCTTTACTGACGGATCTCGAGATGTGATCAGGATCGACCCCCTGCCGTAGATTTGCAGATAGTCATGCAACAAATCTGGCTGGTCCGCATTGTCCAGCACCAATAACCAAGTGGCCTCGTCCATTCCATAAGTTTCGGTATCGTCAGCGTTATCAATAACACGCCGGGGGCTAGACAGCCAGTTCTTCACCGTCTCCTTGGTGATAACCGGGTTCTGATGCGTCCCTTCTTCCTTCAGTCCTAGGGTCGCAGCAATGCGACAGAAGTCGGATTCGAGGGTAGCGTCTTTGTCAGCGCATACCCAAAAGATGGCATCAAACTTGTCCCGTCTCGTGAACACATATTCCAACGCAATCTCTGTCTTACCCAGACCTGGCATGCCCCGAAGTGCCAGGATAGACAAGCTGCCAGGCTCGGCTGAGGACGACACTGACTCGTTATTTGGTAATAGGGACTCATCGATGAGCTCCATTATTTCCTGCCGTCCGAAGAAGTCTTTGTTGCGAGCATACTTATCCAGCATAAAACACGGCAGTTTGACAGTGAGCGAGGTAGGCGAAAACTTCTCAAAGATAGTACTCATGTCCTTGGAGAAACCACCCAGGGACCCTTTGTGCGCAGCCTTACTATCGTCTTCTTCACCAACTGAAACTTTGGAGAATGCTGCGAATATATGCGTAAGTACGAGCACACGGATTCATATTTCGGGGCGCGCGCACGGACCTTTGCGGAGAACCTCGATGGAGGCTTGAGTTCTCAGGCTAGGGGTCAGGCTTTGTGATAGCCTGGCATCATCTGTTATGCCATCTTCAGTATTAGCTTCCAGCAAGAAGTCAAGGTAATAATAAGCTTGGTGGCATACGAGCCTGGAAACGCTCCTCGACTTTAGATGGGGCCGCGTCGATCATCGAGCGAAGCCATTCCAAGACGCCAGTGAAGGGAGCCTTATTTTTACCAACTAACTTGCAGATTTCTGTGTGGTCGGCGTCAAGCCCGATCTCTCGTTCTCGCCGTGCATGCAATGCAGCTAGAGCCTTGTCGACGATCTAGATATTGGCATCAGTCAAGTAATGGTCTTGTGGGACTTGTGGCCTGGGGGACTATACGGACGATCTTGCGCTTGCTGCGGACTAGTGACTTCCTGGTTGTGGGGCGGGTCTCATAGAGTGTCAAGATATCGAAACCAAATCTCACTCCGCCAAACCTCCTGCTAATTCCTAGCATGTGCCCCTCCAGGCCGGCCTTGATGGTTGCCAAAGTTTGGTTAGTTGGCCTCTCCGAGGAATATTGCCTAAAGAGAAAGAGACAGTTCTCCTCAAGGAGCTTGGGAGACTCGGTGCCATGTGGACAGCTGATGAATATGACGCCGGCAATGAGGTTCAAGATATACTGATACTCCTGAAACTGCCCAGCGCGAACGTTAAGGATACACAGAGCCTGTTTAATGATTAAGGTCAGCTGCAGAGACTACGTAGTGTGCCATGCAGCTTGCCTGCTTGAGGATCGCGCCACCCAAGCTGTGTGCCACAAGAATGAGCGGTCTCTAAGAAGTTCCGGACATCGAACCCAAGTCAGCCGGGAGCTCAAGAATCCAAGACTTGAGGTGTGGAGATACCCTTTCCGCCTCACAAAGCTTAACAACCTTGTCGTGAAGCTGATTGCCTGCCTCGACGAGCTGCTGGAATGTGAACTTTTGATCGGCAAGAACTCCGTGGCCAAAGAAAGAGACATCCGTGCAGGCAGAGAAAGACGGTGTTACGGTGTCCCAGAGGTCGCTGAACAGATCCCATTCCGCAGCAGGCGGCGTCCCAACACCCGGCACGAGGATGACGCTGTTTGCATAGAATCTGTCAGTAAAGGGTTCGTGCCGGGGGCCTTCAACACGGAAAAAAGCATGGCATACCGGACGTCGCACTCCGTCCCGTGTGTGTCGCCAACCTCTTGCATTTCGCGGGTTCTGATTCGGGCTCTGCTAGTAAAATGAACGTTCTTGGAAGCTGTACCCAGAACGTAGGATTGATCGGCCACAGATATGTTTAACAGATTGTGGATTGCGGTCCCTAGGAAGGCAAACCAAAGTACGTAGCCGCCATTGATTGGAGATACGACATCGAAACGCGGGCTGGATGCAGCGCCAACGCAGCGTAGTCGCTGACCAATTCTCTTCGGCGGCAGCGGCGGTGCTGCAGCGCAGCGACAAATGGAATGGTATGTACAGCGCCCCTGTGCACAATGTGACGGCATACATACATACATACCTCTTGATGAAGGGATGCGGGGTAGGAACGGCCCTGTTAATAGAATCCATGGATACCTCGGCAGCAACGACAAGATCATCTGCCGTGGCCTCCCTTCCGGCGCCACTTTCGGATTGAACGAATGTGAAGTCGCACGAGTTTATATTTTTTTTGCGAGAACGCCTCATCATTTCAAGTATTTGGCAACCCTTCGCCTAACCGCAGGACATTTCATCTTCAGGCCAATTGCCATTTGCCAACGGCAGCGACCATTGGATGGAGACTGAATCTTCAATGGCTGTTGCAAGAGAGGATGGTCTTCGTGAACAGACTGAGCGGGGCGACCAAAACTGTGAGCAGGCCGACTCCTCTGCTAGCCAATTCGTAAGACTGGAAGACTGGCCAGTGTGGAGGAAATGGATTTACATCGTGCTGGTAGCGTACTGCGATTGCCTCACGTCAGTCTCAATTAAAACTTCCCTCATCTCTTTTCCTTCATTGATCCCTTTTTGTACGATGTTTCTATGGATTGCTCACAACGGCCCAGCTTCCTTGTGTCTATGATGCTGGCTCCCAGCGTGCCCCAGGTCCTGGCAACCTTCCGTCCGAATGGCGGCGACAAGTCTCTGGGCTCCTTCTGTGTGACAGTTTACATCCTGGGATTCTGTGTTGGCCCTCTTCTCTTGGGGCCATTAACCGACATTTATGGCCGAACAATTCTCTACCGCATTTATATCGTGGCCTATCTTGCGCTCACAATTGCTTGTGCATTGTCCCCAAGCCTGGAAGCTTTGATTGTCTTCCGTTTCTTTGCCGGCTGTTTCGGCGGAGCGCCGATGTCGATCGGCGGCGCAGTTATTGCTGACATGTATCCGCCGGGCAGACGTGGAGGACCTATGGCATGCTACTCCGCTGGCACAATGTTGGGACCGACACTTGGGCCCGTTCTGGGGGGTATCATCACGGGCCAAATTGACTGGAGATGGGTCTTTTGGATTGCAGCCATCCTGGTATTTGTCTTTGTTGCCACTCGCGAAACGGCGATGAAGTCTTGGCTGACGACTCACCTCTTACTTAGGCTGCGATTGGAGCCATAGGCTTGTTTTTTATCCTTCCAGAAACACACCTCCCAACATTGCGCAAACGACAGGCACGAAGCAAGTCGGGCACCTCTCGTTTTGTCTCGATGGTGCAAAGCTCAAGCGGGCCGTCGATTTGTCAAACCCTCTCCCGGACTGTCCGACTTCCAGCCCGAATTGCATTGCATCCTGCTTGCTCGCTTATCCTAATTTTTATGTGTATTTTTAACGGTTTGGTGAACGTCATTCTCTCTTCTCTGGGCTCTGTCTATCAAGCGGCATATCAGTTCCCAACAACAACGGCTGGCCTCTCTTACCTGGGCATGGGTATCGGGAGGCTCGTCGCTCTTGCAGTCGCTAAATGTTCGACTTCAATCGTAGCCCGAAGAGTGGGCGGTCCGGAAGGGGAGAATAAGCCCGAAAATGCATTGCCGTTTCTATTCTCGGTCGGCCCATTAGGTTCGCTGGGACTCATATGGTACGGGTGGTCTTTGCAGGAGAGGTCGCCTTGGATTGTTCCTATAATCGGACTGTTTTTGTACGGATTTACATATATGAGCGTCCGAGTAAGTCACGTTCACGTTGCCCAGTATGAAGTTCAATCACCCGCCTTACTTACCCATCGCCTAGCTATGCACTCAGATTTTCCTCGTAGAGGCTGTACCTAACTACTCTGCGTCGGCATTGGCGGCTCACACATTTGCCTCGTCGATTGGGGGCGCTATTATCCCACTGGCGACGTTTCCTCTTTATGATGGCGTTGGCTATGGGTGGGGGAACACTATAATCGCTACCGTCAACTTGGCCATATGCGTAATTCCTTTGATCATGTTTGTCCTGTCACGACGACTTGCTAAAACATGGAAAATTGAGGTTATCCTCTAAAATTACCCATCTGCGCCGAAGGCTGCGGACGACAAGGAAGCGGAAACGTTTCAACCATCGGGCAGGATCGAGCAGGGGTTGAATCAGCGGCTGGAGGCGGTGATTGGTCAACAATCGGCTTGGCCAGGCCTTGGTCCCTTGCAAGCCACCTTGCTAGGCGCCTCGCACCAGAGTGGCAGCCAGCAGGGCTTTGCACTGCCCCGCTCCTGTCAGCGAGCGGCCATCTTCGTACCCTCTCGAAACTTAAACAACATGCACTTTTCCCCTCCTACACCCCAAGGGCCGAGATGGCTACCAGGGAAAAGGCAATCCGACATGACAGCGCGGCATCTGGTGCATTTCAATCTACACGGTCGACTGCATGTATGTGTTATATTGACAGCCGGCCTGAGCCTTGGACTCCCACAGCACCAGGCTGACACTCTTAGTGCCACCGGATCAAGCGTATGCAAGGAAGCTGCAAACCCATTCACAGCTTTCTACAGAGTCCTGCGTCTATTCTTTTTCACATTATGCCAATCTCGCGGACTTTCTCAACTTTCCGTACGACGCCAAGCTTGAAGATGATACCTTGGTCGAATACCCTGCGGATTCAGACGACGAACGATATGTCATCATCGACCGCTACTTTTCAGATGAAAAGATGAGACGTACTGAACCAGGATCATTTGATGATTTGAAGTTTCTCCTTGAGGACCCCAATCAAATTCACACGGGCACCCTGATATTCCTTCGAGGCCATCAACCGGCGAGATGGTTAAATCTCATCGGAGCGACGTTCTCTGTTGACCCAGAGTTCTACCGACGTCATCTCAACTTCGGCCAAGCACCAGGTGGCACCGAGTCTTTTTCCGACTCGTCTCTTCCGTCCGGCCATTCGCACATGATACAAATATCCATCGCAACATTAGGTCTGCGGTCGACCCAGCAGGGAATGTCTTTCCAAGACAACCACGAGAACCTTCAGGCGTTGCGTGATCAGTCGTACAAGATGATAAACCAATATCTCAGCAAGCTTTCTGTGGCTCGGGCTGGTACTGTGAGCCAAGGCGATTCCATCGTCCGAGACTTCGCGCTCCATGACCGACAGCATTTCTCTATTTCACAAGAAATCTCGATATACGTCGGTTCAAAGGACGGAAAATGGCTAGGTCAGACTCCCTAAATGAGTGCCCCGCCTCTTGGTCCTGCTGACCACCTAGGGTTTTTAGCAATCGTGTGGTCCGACTTCGGTCGCAACCTGGGACAATGCGAGGGCGGGCCTTGGCTACCCAATACCTTGCATACCAGCACACCGATGCTAGTGAACTACTGGCCTATTGTTCAGCACCGACCAGGCTTGGTTCTTGATCGAAAAGCCATGGATCGGTTGCGGAGAGAGTCAACGACTAAACATGACGAGATGACATTGCCCAGACCGGAAGGCTTCTCCACAAGGGCTACGGACAACTCCTCGACGCCAGAGCTATGGCCCACGACGTCTACTACGCCCTTACTGACGTCTTCCGCTTTGCAGCTTCGTCCGAAGCACAGTTCCTGGACATGGCCCAGGCTCTCCTCCGGAAGGAGATGAACCCGGCTCTGCACTCCCGGGGCTCGGGATCCTTATCCACCGACAAGACTCTCACCATGTGGAATCTGGTCTACAATAAACAGCTCATCGACCAACACCAGCAGCGTCTCACCGACCTTGTCGAGTTTATGGAAACCGGCCTTGGAGGCGCCTCAGACTGGCCGCGGGCAACCGACACACCGGCACTCCGCGAGACAGCAGACAAAGCAGCCCGTCTCGTCCTTGCCGACTACCGCTACCTCGTGCGGCGTGCCGCAGCCCTCAGTGCGGACTATGCCGTCAGCATGACGACGCTTATGAACGCGGCGTCGGTCGACGAGTCGCAGAAGGCGATCGCGCAGGCAGAAGGCGTCGCCAAGCTCACGACGTTGGCCTTTTTCTTCGTGCCGCTTTCGTTTACGACTGGCGTGTTTGGGATGAAGTTTCAGGAGCTAGGGCAGGGGGATCTGCGAATATGGGTGTGGGCTGTCACGGCTGCAGGGACGTTATTTTTGACTTTTGTCGGCTTGAGGTGGTTTTCACTGAGAGACAAACTGAGAAGGAGGGTGTTGTCGGCCGTTGCGGGACAGAGCGGCGTTGGAAGAGGAGTGACGTTCAACAAGGAGCTAATAGTGTGATGTATATTGAATAGGGGAGAAGCAACAACCCGGAATGTGTGTGACTGGGCGCAGGTCGTGTGCCCAGTCTGTGGTGTGTCTGCAGGTCGTGTGGAAGACGTCCTGCAGTTAGGTAACGCTCTACACGAGAACGTAAGTTCTGGTTTAAGAAGCAACCAGAATGTGTAAACAAAGGCACTCGCCGTCTGATCAGACGGCGAGCAGTAGAGAAAGGTAGATAAAACAAGTCGCAAGGTCACAAATGCCAATATCCAAGATCCAATGAGACGGAAACCAAGACCGTTGGCCTTCTTCATTGAATATGGGCGTGGAAGCCCTTACTTACAGCCGTGTGGCCAGTAACTACAGTGCGAAACTAAGACAGAAAAACAAAGGAAGGTAAATGCTCACTCCCCGACTCAATATTTGTTTCCCACCAATAATCGGCTGAGCTGACACTTCACTTCACACAACGTTTCATTCCCTGCATAGAGAGCTGAAAAATAATGTGTGCAATAGTGAGGAGAGAAATAATATCATAAAGCAAGACAAGACGTGCATCTCCCCCTGCAAGAGTGTGTACGCCGCTATCTCGTCTATGTAGTTATATAACTGTGGGATCACGGATTTTAAAAAAACATCAGGGCAAGAGATTTCGAAACAAGATGGATTACTTACTATGCGTTGTAAATGAATAATAAAACCAATCAGCCCTGAAAGAAAAAAGGTTCCTCGACCGGTACAGCGCATGCCCACTAACAGAATCGAACTGTTGACCTCATCATTACGAGTGATGCGCTCTACCCCTGAGCTAAGAGGGCTGTCACTACTTATTTGGCACCAATGCAAATCCTATGTATCCAGCACTTATGCTTTTAAAAAGTCTCAAAGCACAAACAGTCACTTCCACATGCTGTGGAGTGCATCTCACCGAAACACACAATCGTCATGAGATATAACGCAGACTTTTAGTAATACAATGATTAATACAGGATTAGAAAGACAAAAATATCGCATCTATGTATCATGACACATCTATCCAATGACCTCGTGTGTGTCTTTATCTCCCAACCGTCTAGAACAGATCCCGCTGTAACCTAGCTCGTAGTAGTACAGTGTTTTACCGACGCCGCCGCTCACATCAAATCGCTCATATCCCATGGACATTTCCCCTCCATCCATATAATAATACATAAATCACTTTCCGCTTGCTTGCTTCATTTTCTACCTATCTCACTGTTTCATTTCATAATCAGTAGCTGTCTTGAGGACCGAATGCATTATTGGGTGCAGTGCCGCCCATGTCATTAAACAACCACCTGGCAAACTGCTGCTGGGGGTGCTCAGCGGCTGGGAAAGACGAGGTATCCGGCTCGATAGCAGCAACATGACTCTTATAATGAGGCGACGGTAGCGTACCATGCTGAGGCGTTGTGGTCTCGGTACAACGCACACAGTACATGTCCTGACAGGGGCCAGCCGGATGCGCTTCGACCAACGTTTGGCTGGAATCGCGGGTTTCGTCTCGCATAACACAGCTGGAGTCGGCGGATATACGACGTGTCATAGGCGGCACGTACGGGCTCTTGTTCAGCGTGTCGAACATGGCCGGCGCCTGAAATTCCGGTTCGGTGCTGAATGATAAATATGACGCGCCTCCTGGATTACTCGTGATGCCCTCCAGGTGCTGGCGCGATGCCGCTTCTGTGGGCAGGCCAGATGGGAAAACGGCAGCGCTGATGAATGGCGGAATGTCGTAACCGCTAGCGGACACACCCACCTGTGCAGCTTCCCGGCTCGGGTCGTGATAGGATAATCTCGGGTCGCGATTTGGCGAAATCTCGGGTTGAAGAGCTGCTGTATCGGGCAGTAGCGGACGAAACTGCCTGGAAGAGCCGAGTTGCTGGTGGTGGCTGCCGTGAAGCTCAGGGGTCCTGGAGTTGCGCTGGGCCAGAACTGGTATCTGAGTCGCCGGTTGCAAGGTGGTAGACTCATCGTCGCCTTTCCTGAATTTTCGCGCCCGTGTGCGAATGTATCGTCGTGTTCTAGACTGTGAGTCTGAAACCATGGGAGCTCGGCTCCCGTCATGTGACGCCATGCGAGCAGGACCGGCCCCAACAAACTGTGCAACTGAGATTGAGCTGCTACGTGCATTGTCGTTATTCCACCTCTCGTGGGAGGTGGAGGCCGCAGCATGTGCAACAAATGACATGGCTCCGGCGATCGCATGCTGCCAGCTTTGCACCACATGCTCTATCCAGAGATATATCGTATTAGTGCTCTTCTCTAGCCCCTGGCGGAGCTTCAGCTCCGTGTCTTGGGGTTGGCTGACGCCTTCGAGCACGTGACGGTACTGGATCTCTAGCAAGTCTTTTAACCTGTCCAGGAATTGCTTTGACTGAGCAACGAAGTCGTGAATTTCCATGACGGGGATGAAAGCTACATCATTTGTCAGTATCGACGCTACAACCGGGCCCAGTGGTATTGCCAAGGGAGTGCATACTTGGATCAGGTATTTGCCTTTCGTTGTCCGCAGGGAAGAGAACCTTCCAAAGCGAGTTCCAGTTGTCAATTTTCAGCTTGTAGCTCCTCGATTCCAACGCCGTGATAATAGGCTCTGTGATGCCATCTTCTGGGTCTGTGCCGGTGTCATCGCTCACGATGCGACACATCGTCCCATCAGGTTGCCTCAGATGGCGGTCCAGTTCCTCCTTGAACGAGAACCCTTCGCGGCATCGTGGACAAGGGAACGGGCCAGCGCTTCTTTGTATCGGAGGATGATGGGCTCGGATATGCTTCCTACATGATTTAGCTAATATACTCTCAGCGAATCGGTGCGGGACGACTTACTTCAGAAGTGACATGTCAGCGAATGAGCGTGTAGCGCAGACCTCGTGGTCACGCACGTTGAATCGGAGGGGGTTACGTTTCCGGTAGGGACAACTCAGGTTCGAGGGGGTGGTGCTTTTGCCCATGTGGTTGTAGCTGGCAATGGAGATGCCGTCTCCCTGGTCTCCGTCGCCATCTTGATCCCCATAGCTGTCTCCGTCGTCTCCCTCGGCCCTTCTCTTGCCTTTCCCGTCCCCATTGTGATGATTTGAGCCGGACCGGTTATCAGTGTGCACGGCCCCTGCTCCGCCATAAGAGCCAGCTGGTTGCCCGTCACCTTTGGCTTGAGTGATGCCCAGTCTTCCCACGTAAGCCGCAGCCCCCAGCTCCTCCAGGTACCTATAGGTGCAGTCCCATATCAAGTGAGGAGCTGCGCAGTCACCCAGGTCTTTGCACCACGTATTTCGCAAGACCAACCTGGAAATCCCATCGATGAGTTGAACCGTCTCATCGCAGCTAGCTTCGCGGTCTGATTCCTCAGAAACTGTGGGCGGGTGCACTCGAGGGGTCCTTGGCGAAACCGGGAGCGTTCTGGAGTCTTTGTTAGTGACATGAGACTATGGGGTGTCTCTACCTCTTCTTAGTACATACGTATTCTCTCCTTCTGCGGCAGGGTGAGAAGAGTTGCTTCTTCCTGGATCCGATGGACTGTCCTCATCAGAGTGTCCATCTTGAGACAAGCGGGATTCCGGGCGACTACACTCGGAGTGGGTATTGACACAAGTAGTCGAAGTGAGGATTGAGTCGATTGAACCAAGGCCTCGACTATGCCCACGAATTGGAGGCTTGCCCATCGGTGCCTGAGACGACAGTGAATCATGGGCGTCTTGAACCTTTTGGCCAGCCTTCGAGGGGTCCTTCGGTGAGTGGGAGTCGCTCAGGTGATGAAGTCGGCTGCTCTCGACATTGGACCATTTTCTGCGCACTTTCCGAGGCGAAGCGTCGATCTTGGCTCCAGACAAAGGAAAAACTGAGGCGGTCGGGCTGGTGGGTGGTGTGGTACCTGACAGAGACAGCGCATCGGCAGGGTAAACTTTGAGCGCATGCACGAAGTCGTCAGCTTTCTGAGCTGTCGTGTCAAGGCTAAAGCTGGCGTTGAGGATGGCGTCTGCATTCTTCCGATGCCGTGAATCATGGCGAATTTGGAGGGGAGTGGTCGCGACATTCATACGGCCCAGCTTTTGTGATACACGCGCGTGCGTCGCATGGCCCGGCCTAGTTTGGGGCTCCATTTTACGGCGGTCGCACCCACAGGCGAGGGCCGCGTAAATGTCCGGAGCCGACCTCCCTGCTCGGTGACAGGTTTGCCAACCGCTGCAGATGCAAGGCGAGTTGGTTCCAAGGGAGAGTCGAGAGAATATGCCTCAATCTGTTCGTGCAAAGGGATTGGTAATAAAGAGGAGACCTGCATGATCGAAAAAGCGGGAGATGCATATTGAGGAGAACATGGCAGGGGAGGCAGGGTGCTGTCCTTGCCCCCCTCACGTCCCCTGCAATCTCAAAATATGGCAGAGCCTCGCGGTTCGTGAGCCGACCTTGGTGACGTGTTTAAATTTTGATCTTCCTAAAACCAGAGCAGAAGGTGTGGCGCTCGCCAAAAAGTGGCAGGCGTTAGGGACGCACCTGTCATTGGTTCAGTTGGATCTTCCTGAGGTTAGCGAACCTCAGCTTCCATTCCTCCAAACTCGGCGCGCTTTGGGCTCAAAACCGCGCCGGGAATTTGGAGGTCGAAGCTTGACGGGCATTTCCCAACCAAACAATGAGGATGCCATGTCTTACTGTGCGACATTCTCGACAAGGTGTTCCAGGACGATTCAACCAATATCCTTGAAGCTCCACGAATGATCGACAAGTGTCCAAATTCTCGGGACACTAAGTCTAACGTGCGCTTATTCGGAGTTTAGGTTACTATCGCTCTCAATCAGAAAGAGACTAGCTCCAATGGACGTGGGGTTGCTGACAATGCCTCGAACAGCGAAGTACTCCAACGATTCTTACCAGACTAGGGCGTTACTACTCAGCTAATCGCGCGGCTGAGGAGAAGAATTGGTAAGATATGCATCCAATCAAAGTTGAGGCAAGCACGGCTACAATTGCGGACATATCAGGAGTAGAGAGGCGAACGAAATGCTTCTTATTGGATTTCTCATTAGGGTTCATTACTTGTAAGTTGTATCATGTATAGCAGAACGAACATGGAGCGGGGCCAGAAATAAGCCGACACGGTCGTCACAATTAACATTACAATGTTTTGCACTCTACTTATATGCTAATATAAAATGTGTGGTGCTTGGGTTCTTGGTGCTCATAATGTTAGCTATCGCGAGCTCGTTGCGATGCGAGATTTAATGATTAAACAGCGGGGTCCAATGGCTACGAGTCCTACGGCTGCTGATCAGGAATTCTCGAACACCGCTTGCGCTCAGCCACGGCTCCAAACACTAGTTTCAAAGAAGTTGGTGATGCAAACAATGGTTGAGATGGACTATCCTTGGTTCAAAGTACCTAGTCAAATACAAGGTTTCCACGGGGTGAGGGGAAGCCTGGTGTCAGCAGTTGCTCGAGGGCCAACTTGGCCTACATACGAAGAAGAATTGACCGTGTGACAGAAATGCAGAGGACTTGGTCAGCCTTTTCGTCGTGGCTGAAGGATACGTGGGTATAAAACAAGACTGTGGAGTATGCAGAACCAGGAAACAAAGTATTGCATTCGTTAGGCTAATTCGTGTAGTCTAAGCCTCCAAACCTTCCGAGTCATTAAACACCTTCCAGAAGACATGTTTCAGGAAAAGTCTCAGTTTTCCCTGTGGTCCTCATCAAGCTCTTTCAGAGCATTGAGCTTCCTCGTGTCTTTCATCCCGTGGACTGGTTTACATAACGACGATCTGGGGAAGTTTGCTCCCTAGTCACTTGGGCTGACGATCTTCTCAGACGTAGAGATACCCTTTTCCAACCGGTAGCCTTCATACCCATGCAGATACTTCATCAAGAGGTTTCTCATTGTTTCCATCGCACTGAATCAGGATTTTAGAAGGTGTCATAATTTGCATGAGCTGGGTAAACATACGTCTCTCTAAACATCAAGAATCTAGGGTAGAGGGATGAAGAATGTAGGTCGAATCTTCTATAAATAACATCAAATTAATTAGAGAAGCGCTATAGCCATGGACGAGTCGCTTACAGGCCGTACAGTGCGCCGCGATCCTTGAAATCTTCGGCGGGTTCGGAGACTTGAAAGTGCTTGATGTACTCAGAGATATATGCGCCAGTCATTTTGTGACGCGGTAACCACCAGGGGGCCATCTCATCTGTTCAAGGCAAACTCAGCACGCTTCTGCTTTGCTCACGAAAACGAAAAGGTGGGTTGACTCACACTCATTGTGGGCGTAGAGAGTCGTCGGGTCGAAAATCACCGGCCGACCAGTGTTGACATCAACTGACGCATTTCCGTCCCACAGGTCTCCGTGGACGAGGCGTGCCGTCAGAGTTCGTCCTTCGGTCTCAAGGGGGCGTAGTAGCCTTGGAATGACCTTGGTCATGATTCCCTCACGAAGCCGTGTCAGCTCTTCATCCGGGCCCTGGGTTTTCTCCTCGGCGTCGAACACGGTTCCGAGCCCTTTCGAGAAGCATTACTCCCAGCTTTTGCACGGGGGAAAATATTGGGGGTTACGACCGCCATAGGTCGTCAGCGGGAACCCGAATTCTCTTGTTTTGGACTCCCCCCTCTTGTGTAATTCTGCCACGAGGGCGGGAAAGACCGACACGTCAGGAATTTTATTCGACTTCTTGTCAGTGTCTCCCCGATTGCTGTCACCAAGCATCAAGTCATAGAAGCGGCAGACGAAAAAGTACGTATCCGGTTCTTCCACGTAAGCACCCCAAGCAACGGGCTCAACTACCATTTCTGGCATGACATTGTACAGTGTCTTCATTGCTTCGAACTCCGAGGATGCCATGTTTTTCCCGTGCTCGAATTGATGCACCTACTGAACCATGAGAATGCGTGCGCGGGGCGTGGATAGCGAAATTTACCTTTATGAAGAAGGCAGTTTCCTGCCCTTCACTACCTGTCGCATCGATCTTTGCTGTTTGCGCCCAGTATGAGCCACCGCTCTGAGAGATACCATGGCACACAGTCCCCGGAGGGAGACCTAACGTATTTTAATTGGTGAGCCATCGGCGCTCGAGGTTGGGTTGAGAAAGGAAATATGGAAGAATGGCCTCACTCTGACGGACGCCCTCGTCGATATACTGAATCAGCCGAGCTGGGACGGGGATCTCCCCACTCCAAACGAACTTCTCCGTAACGTCCGTCATCGCATGGAGATTAGGCGGGGTTCCTCGTTGAAAAAAAAAACAAAAAACACCAGGACATATACAAAACTCAAGAGATACGGAAACAAAGAAGCATGCGATCCCTTAGGACAAGAGAACGGCTTAGCCCAGTGAGAGTACAGGCACAGAACCGTAGAGGTGCGGGCCAACACACTATTTCAGTCCCTGAGACGCTCCTCAAGAAAGAGCTCGTTGCAGCCGGCGGTTGCGGTGTGCGGGTGTCGCGCCCCTCGGTGTGATGCGTGTGATGATTGGTGGGTGCCTCTTTGTTGGGTCACGGTGCCTCTGTTGGGAGGCGAGGTGTTGCGTGCACGGGCCTTGGCCCGCCCCTTATTTCAGAAAACCCCAGCCTGCCCATTGCCTTTCCTTTTGCAAGTATCAACACAGCAGTAATAAACAGATTATGAGTACGTAGTCTCCGTTCTCAGACGAGATCCATTCCCGTAGGCGCACGTGACCACCTTACAAGTCACATGGGCCGTGCCTATGTATTGTTGGTAAAACAATACACAAGAAGGATGAATATATACACTGACTGACCGATAGAACCCAGCCAGGAGGCTGATGATGTCTAGCGAGCCTGAAGAAGACGAAAAGAAGAGAATCCACCCCGCAACAACCCGCAATATATCGTCATATAACCTGGTCCGTGTGCCTGCCTCCAACATTGGTCTTTGCGCAACTCCGTCTGGATTTGCCTTTTGCTTCTTGTGCCCTGATTACGGAGTAGTTGGTGGGAGGGGTGTGGAGCCAGGATACATGAAGAACAAAGGACAAGCAAAGTTGGGCTGTGAGTCTTCAGACAAGGTATGTGTATCTATGGGCCCTCGCAACCCGACTGCGCGATACGAACAATACATACATCCACAGGTAAGGAACTATCTTACTCAATATAGCCTCCTGCGCGTAGTATTCAATGTGCACAGGAAGGCTCGCTATTTTAAAATAACCCAGAAATCCAGAAATCCATTCCATGAAGTCAATTAGAAAGCCAGTCAGGGTTTAGTCAGTTCCATTAACTACGTACCCCGCCATCGGGCGCACAGCAAAATGTCCAGCAAGTTCAATACGTAGGTTGTATGGCCAAGGATCAGCATTACCCCACTGCGCGTGCAGTATAAACTGAGAAGTCCTCGCGTGAGGTGCAAGTTATTACTTTCTTCAAAAGGTCTTAATAGCCAAAGGAGCTAAGAAAGCTAAGTCAAGTACGCGCTTAAAACGCGGCCTTAAAGTTAGAACTACGCCCCCGACTCTATGACAGCCACACCCGATAACAGGGACTGGTTGATAGGTGGTATAAGGATAGGTTGGGAATGACTTCATGTATAATACTACCTCTTCTTATAGGTTAGGCTTTGCTGGCGTGGTCGGCTGAGGCATGTGTTGGGCGCACGGGCTTTGGTCTGCCGCCTATTCCAGGATCCTTCAGTCTGCCTACTGCCTTTCCTTCTACAAGGGTCAACGCAGCAGTCACAACGAAGTGCATGCATGTGCATGTCTTGATGTATCCCTGAAATGAGCTGATTGGTAAATTGGCAAGTGGGGGCCAAATACGTGGCTCGAGCCCCAGCCCAGAGTAATTCTTGAGAGGGGAAGGGCCTTATGCACGCTGCCTCGATTTCGGCTCCACCTCCATCGAACGAAACTCAGCGCAGAATTTCAGCTGCAACTTTTTCCACAACTGGTACTTACCGCCACATGTATTAGGGCACAGATGATGCGGTGTACACGCGAGCTGGAGCAACGAGGCCTTGACCGTCTTTACCTAAATTGCCGCACTTAGGCGTTGGCCTGATACGCGGTTGCCTACTATGAATTCTCTGTCAGATGTTACACAAGCCTCCACTTTTTCGTCTAGGAAATCATTCCTATCACGACCGCTCACTCGATGGGGACGGGAACAAGACGAGACACCAAAAGGCCCTTTGGGCCTCACGACTCTCATTGATCCTGGACCAGATGAGCCAGCAATCGCCGACGTGATCTTCGTCCACGGCCTAAATGGAGGGTCACAAAGTACCTGGTCCAAAGGCAACAGTCTTTCCCATTTCTGGCCTAAGGAGTGGCTCCCATTGGACGAGGCATTTCAGGATGTCCGGATACACACTTTTGGGTATCCATCTGCCATCAGTCGCGAGTCCGTCCTGAACGTGCACGATTTTGCTCGATCCCTACTTGCCGCAGTCAAAGACTCTCCCGTAATGAACCGGAGGGAGAAGGTGCGTTATAGCAGCATTGGAATCAGACTTCAATCCCTCCAAAGTAAAAGTGCACAGAATTGCTCACGTGGTCTCTCATATAGCCGCGACTGATTTTTATTGCCCATAGTATGGGTGGTCTTGTCGTCAAGAAGGCTTATATCCTCGGCCACCGAGAGCCTGAGTTCAAGCCGGTTGTCGAGCGCGTCTGCTCAATCTTCTTCCTAGCCACGCCTCACCAAGGCGCTGCGATAGCGCAGACCTTAGCTCGACTACTGACTCTGGTACCCGGAGCACGTCCGTTTGTCCACGACCTCTTGCCTCAGTCACCGTTGCTGCAATCCATTAACGAGGACTTCCCGAGGATCTGCGGCAATCTCCAAATCATGTCCTTCTACGAAACGAGACCAATGAATATCGGGCTAAGCAGGGCACTCATCGTCGAGAAAACCAGTGCCGTCATGAACCTCCCAAATGAGCGTAGGACATTCCTGGATGCTGATCACCGCAACGTGGCCATGTATTCCTCCCGCAACGACTCGTGTTTTGTGGCTGTGCGCAATGCTTTAGCTACAGTCGTCGCCGCGCAACGAGATTGGTCACAGTCTCAGAAGCAGGTGGTTGCGCAAGAAGACCAGACAGCACTCGACAGCTTCTTGGGCGTATCGGATGCACCAGAGGACGATATAATGCTCCATGAGTCGGTACGACTTCCCGGTTCGTGCGAATGGCTGGGCAGCAAGGACTACTACAGGTCCTGGAAGGAGTCATTAGACTCCCGCTTTCTCTGGCTCCGTGGCCGGCCTGGTGCTGGAAAGAGCGTGTTAGCCAGTCATATCATCAGCGATCTGCGAGGCACGGGAGTGGATTGCTGCTTCTTCTTCTTTCAAGGCGGCGATGTGGCAAAATCAACAGCAAATCTGTTCTTGCGATCGATAGCTTGGCAGATGGCTATGCTCCATGGCAGCATTATGGCCAAGATCCGTGAGCTACAGGTAGTTACCGAGAGCAAAGAGGGTGGTATCGACAAACTCGATCACAACCCGGTGTGGCGAAGGCTATTTTCTGCCATCCTCAAGGTCCGACTTAGTAGGCCACAGTTCTGGGTCATCGATGCCATGGACGAATGCAAGGCTAGTGGCGACATGATCGGCTTTTTGACCCGCATTCAGGAGCAGTGGCCGGTGTCGATTCTCGTAACTTGTCGGGACCCTCCAGAGGTTCACTTGAGCAGCACTAACTCTAGAGTTGAGATTCAAAGCCACGCCATTTCGGACGATGATAGCAAACAGGACATTGCCTTGTTCCTAAAATCGCATATCAAATTTCTTCCGCGCCTAGGATCGAGCAAGTGGCGCACTTCCGGGGAAATGGCATCACAAATCATCGAAAACTCCAGAGGTTGTTTCTTATGGGCAGCTCTTATGTGCTCCGACCTGCGCAAAGTTACAAGTGAAAAGGAAGTCGAGAGAGTGCTCGAAAGCACGCCGTCGAACATGGATGCACTCTATTCCAAGATTCTTGTCGACATGGCCAATGCACGATTTGGAAAGGAGCTGGCGAAAGCACTCATCACGTGGACGCTGTATGCCTTTCGACCACTCACCACAAGCGAACTCCTCAAGCCGATTGAGATGGACATCGACGACAAGATCGATGACGTTGAGCTAGCCATCTCAAGGTGCTGTGGGAACCTTGTCTACGTCGACGCGAACAGCAAGGTGCAGCTAGTACACTTGACTGTAAGGGAGTTTCTCACCGGAAAGAACGTCGAATCTGAGTTCGCAGTCACGAAGCAAGATGGCCACCGCCGCATGGCGCAGGTGTGCCTAGAATTTCTCATCCAGAGTGACAAGAATGCTTCTAAATTAAGGCGACCGAACTCCGACACGGACAGCAGACTGGACCCTAATTCACCTTCATTGCCACCATTCACCGACTATGCGTCTACGTTTCTGTTCCAACACTTACAGCACGTTCACTCCACCAACGATGAAATATTTGTCCTTCTCTCTAAGTTCCTTGGAAGCAGCAGCCTTCTTCGCTGGGTTGAGTTTATCGGGACAAACGGGGACCTCCACACGGTCTACCAAGCTGGCAAAACCATCAATTCCTTGCTAAACCGCCGAGCCCAGCACTCTCCACCGGCAGAACTTGCTCGTGACCAGGAGCAATTCGCTATGCTGGAGAAATGGGGGGACGATTTGATTCATCTGGTGACCAAGTTTTCTCACTGGTTGCGAGTCTCGCCACGGTCGATCTACCATATAATCCCATCTTTCTGCCCGCCCGACTCCGCCATCCGGCGTCAGTTCTCCCGGCAGCCGAAGGGTATAAGTGTTCAGGGTCTGCTGGCCCGCGCATGGGACGACTGCCTGACCACTATCACTTACCCCCGGGGAATGACACCAACCGTCCTAGCAACCGGACGTGGGTTTTTCGCTGTCGGAATGATGAACCCCGGCGGCAGTATCATGGTGCATGATGATTCAATCTTTCAGGAAGTTTATTCTTTGAGTCACGGCGAGCCCGTGTGGCGCATGGCATTTGCGGAGAGTGGCAAATGTCTTGCCTCAGCTGGAGCCAACAAGGTACGCATATGGTCCTGCACAGACGGGACCGAACTCATGAGCTTCGGCATCTCTTCACGGTGCCTGGCGATTGCATTCACCGATGATGATACGATACTGCGAGTCGCAACAAAGCAGAATCAGCTGATCGAATGGGACGTGGAAGGTGAGACATTCCTCCGCGACGAACCGGTGAATTGGAGCACGGACATGGAAGAGACATTCCAGGGCAGAGCGCCAACCTCGGGTGCATTTGGGCCTGCAACCGGCCTTATGTCTGTGATATACAGAGGCCAAAACCTCGTCTTATGGGACTACGTCGAAGATAGGATCTACGATGTGTACGAGAAAGACACAGGATCTGTCTCATTGAACGGCTCGCACAAACTCGCCGGCGGCACGACAACCGTCCGCACCACGGTCTTCAGCCCCGCCATCGACTCTTACGGACTCGCTGCTACGTACATGGATGGGGATCTCTTTGTCTATGACACAAGGACCGGGAGCGTGACAGCCACTGTAGGAGGTGCCAACGCCATAGCTATCGCCTCCTCGTTCGATGGTCGAACGCTGGCCAGCGTCGACTCGGCGGGAAACCTCACCTTTTTCGAGTTCGAAACGCTCAGAGTCCTCTACCGAGTTCAGTTCGACACTATGTTACCTGTCAAGGCCCTTGCTTTTACATCCAACAACCTTCGGTTCGTCGAGATAAGCGGTGAGCAGTGCCGCGTTTGGGAGCCAACGGTGTTGCTCCGGACCGATCACGATGTCCCCGACGACGAGGACAACGACACCCTGACGGTTTCGACAGAACCACAAGAGATCAACTTCAAGACGGGCCGAACGGTCAATATCACTGCCATGGCGTGTTGCAGGGCCACGAGTACCGTCTTCTGCGCGACGGAGGATGGCTCTGTCCACGCGTACGACATTTCCGGCGAGCCCGAAAGTCAGCAGCTGTTCGTGCAGACGGTCGGGTGCCCCATCGATATTCTTTACATTGACGAAATCTCTTCGCTTCTTGCCTGCAGAGACCGTGGTAACCGAACTACTGCACGAAGGGCAGTCAGGCGCGTCGTACAACGACAGAGGGTTGTGTGGGATGTCTCAGATGAGCTCCTCGCCGACATTACACTGGCAGGTCAGGGTCTTGTAAAGCAGGTCTTGGTATCAGGGCAGCACTCTAGGCTTCTTGTCTCTACTAATAGATGCGACACACTTTGGCCGATGCCGGAGCAGGGCGAGGGAGTGCGGATCAAGCAGATTGAGGGATATCAGAAACCACACTGGGTTCCACATCCTTCCAAGTCAGAGTATTTATTCCGAATCACGCCAACGGAATTCGGTCTCTACACATGGTCGGACCTCGAGTTGGTTCGGTGCATCAAGGTATCCCCCGATATCAGTTTCGAGCAGCTTGTCACACTGCAGAGCCCGCTGCGCTTTGCCACAAACTCAAAAGCCGAGCGAAACTCGAAGACAGGCAAAACTGGCCATGCCAGCATCCAGTTTTGGGATTTTAACAAACTAGAGAACCCTATGGGCCCCGTAGAACCAACTGACCAACTCAACGCGCTGTCGTCGAATGTGGATCATATTGTCGGCACATTTGGGTCGAGGTTGATCTTTTTCACCACGGACTACTGGATTGCGTCGGTAGATTTAGGCCAACCGTCCGAAGAGTCCTTTGTTCGGCATTTCTTCGTGCCGAGCGACTGGATTAGTGCCATGCACGAGTTCATTACCGGCGTGGGCCGCTCGGGCGAAATCTTGTTCGCGAGGCTGTCCGAACTGGCTGTGATTAAGCGTGGACTAGAGGTCACGGAGACCGGTGCCGCGTTCAACCCTCGCCGAGGGAGTACTCAGTCCCCGCAGGCGAGCAGACGGACTACCGGCACGAGTGTCAGCGCGATGCCGTATCGTTTGTCCTCACCAGCGCCAGGGCCATCAGGTTCCGCTCTGCCGCTTTGATAGAACCGAGGAGAGAGCGACAGAGTGCAGGGTCTTTCTCCCTCCCAAACCAGTATCAACGTTAAATTATATAGAAACTCTGCATAATGCTACACCTGGGGCGCTATGTGGGTGGAATCTGGCCCGCATTCTTTGAAAAGAGAGCATCGCGGGGGTACGTATGTACAAAGGGTGGAGCGGGCGAACCACTAAGATGAGTACATATAAATCGGAAATACGGAGTACATACATAGCTAATAGATTAGCCTACGACCTGCGTAGCCACCTCCACTTCAAATGAATTTTAAGCATGAGATTCTAGTTCACGAAAAACAATTGCCAGTCAATTGATTGCAGGAAACTGCAAGGCTCAGTCAAAGGCTGGTGAAGGAAATGGCCGCGGCAATTGAATGTGGGGTTTCTAGGTACATACAAAAGTGACCTGGACCTTGTGCTGTAGCAGAAGATGAAGATGATTGTAGCACGCCGACAACAAAACAGAGCGCACCCACCAAAAAGCCACTGTTTCGAGGCCGCATTTACGCCCAAAAACAACGTCTGAAAATTCAGAGAAGGTTTGAGAACATAGAAATGAGCCTTGGAATACCCTGTGATTGATCTTGTTGGTCTTAGTAACGTTGTTAGCTCAATGGATAGCCATGAGTATTTGCGGCTGCAGTGTTAGAAGGTCAATTATCGCGGGGGGCGGGCCGCTTTTGGCCGCCCGCTCTCGGTGTGGGTTGTCTGGTTGGAAAGATGAGGACCCCACCAGGGCCCAGGTTGGATACATTTAGGTACGTACGTAGGTAGCCCTGTATCGTGCCTTCCCAGGTTCCAACGCCGCAGTGTATTGGGCGGCGAAGTGACTTAGATCCTAACCCGATGAGACCTACGGTACAAATAGACGATTCCTGCGGTTACATCGAGACGCTCTCCATTAAATCGCCCACATTTCCCCGATTCTCGGGCGGCTTTCCTTTAAAACTCTCTCACCGCAGCGTGTAGTCTAGGGAACCCGAGATTTGTGGCATCCTACAATCTCAATGGTGTTCCGTCGACGGAGCACATGAATTTGAATCCAGGACTAGACCATCATGTCAGAAAAGGAGGAGGAAAATTCATCCTCAGCAGGCCCCGATGCGGAGCAAGTCCGCCCACCACCACCACCCGTTCCTTACACCGTATGGAGCGCGCGAGATCGCCGCCTTCTCGTATTTTTGTTAGGGTACTTAGCTCTAGCATCTTCTTTGACTGCAAACATCTACTTCCCTCTTGTTGATCTGTTGGCTGGGCGATACGGGGTATCCGCGCAGGCCATCAACTTGACCATCACGCTCTTCTTCATCTTCCAAGGCATAGCCCCGTCCTTCTGGTCTCCCGTCTCAGACGCTTTCGGCCGCCGGCCCGTGTATCTGGCAACCTTCACCGTCTACACTCTCGCCTCTCTCGGGCTGTCGATTGTGGACAAAAGCTACCCGGCTCTCCTCATCCTGCGAGCGATGCAGAGCGCCGGCGGCTCTGCCGTCCTCTCGCTTGCTTACGCAGTGGTGGCCGACGTCACAGTCCACTCGGAGAGAAGGTCGTTTTATCGCTCCGATGATGACGGCAGCAAATATTGGGCCGTGCATTGGTCCTGTGATCGGCGGAGGGCTTGCTCTCGCGTCTGGAGACCCGAGGTGGTGCTTTCGCGTGCTACTCATCTTTGGCGCCTCTGGGCTCCTCCTCATCGGCTTGGCAATGCCGGAGACCGTACGGTCCATCGTCGGCAATGGCGCCGTGCCTGCCCAGAGCTTATGGAGGACTTGGTGGAGTCTCCTTGCCAGAAACGACGTTATGAGATATGTCTGCGGTGGCTCCGGCTTCAACACGGCCAAGGGCTACCCACTAGCAACAGCAACAGCAACAACCTCTGGTGTCGAAACTGATGATATAAATGCCGGCAAGACTGGAAAGGGAAGACTTGTGCTTCCCAATCCCTTCGCATCACTCCGCATCGTCTTCTATGCCGATACGTTCCTGACCCTTTGGCTGGCCGCCTCCCCCTACGCGCTCTGGTTCTGCGTCCAGACCTCGATCACGCCGATATTCGCCCTAGGCTACGGCTTCAACCCCCTTTATGTCGGGCTTTGTTTTCTGACTGGCGGTGCCGGAATCATCGCCGGAGGCTTCATCACAGGGAAGCTCATGGACGCCAACTACAAGCACGTCGCCAAGAAGGCGGGGATCTCCATCGACCGAGGGCGTGGCGAAGACATGTCGGAATTTCCGATAGAGCACGCCAGGTCCAGGGGTTCCATCCGCATCATCACGGTGTCCCTGTGCGCCGTGATAGGCTACGGGTGGGTGATTGAGGCGCACCTCCACCCCGCAGTTTGCTGGTCTTCCAAGCCTACCTCGGATGCAAATGCACCGTTCTCCATCAGGTCTACAGCGCCTTGATTGTCGATCTCTTTCCCGGTACTCCGGGCACTGCCGCCGCGTCGAACAATATCACGAGATGTACCACGGCGGCGCTAGCAGTAGCGGTCATGAATCCCCTGGTCAATTCGATGGGCTACGGATGGGTGTTCACCCTCCTCGGATTGCTCGACGCTTTGACCTGCATTTCGGCCGTATTGGCGTTGAGGCGATGGGGCCGGCCATGGCGTGAGAAGCGTATTAATCGTTGTCAGGGTCTCGGCGGATTGAGTTAGGGAGCTTTACACTTGTACACCTGAAGCGCATTATAGAAGTGATGCTATCAAGCTCAGTGGAAGTAATGAATTCCTCTACCTGATCTCATACCTACCAGCATCTATCAACTTCCCAAGGTCGACATGATACTATGGTTTAATTAGGCCGAAGCAAGGGTATAGTTCCCCGACCCATCCTTGCTATGCCCACCGACCGGGCTATGCGGGCAGCGCCCATTGTTCCCCGCCTGCCCCGAGTACCACAGCTGCTGGCACCACTTGCACCAGGTCCAGTTGTTCTGCCCCCCACCGCTGCTCACTCCTACCATGAGCGAGTAGTCCGCGCTGCCGCTGTGGTCGTGCACGCCGCCCCGCGGGCACACCCCATCCGAGGCGTCCTTGCTAAAGGCGAGCCCGTAGCACTTGGTGCACCACTTCCAGCCGTCCTGCTGCTGGCTGCTCCCGACCCCAGAGATCGGCCCGCCAGCCGTGAGGACGTAGTTGCCACTACCGACCGAGATGTGCGAGCCGCCCGCGGCGCAAGCGTTGCTCCCATCGTAGCACAGCAGCTGGCAGTTCTTGCACCAGCGCCACTGGTCCTGCCCGATGCTCGCCTGCGACCTGGGCTTGCCGTCCATGCAGATGGAGTAGTTCCCAGAGCCGTTGAAGTCGTGGCTGCCTCCGGCCTGGCACGGCGCCGACGCCCAGCCGAGCCCCTGGCACTTGTTGCACCACTTCCACGGCTTCTGGCCCTCGCCGTCTTGGGTCAGATGGTAGTTACCCGACCCAGAAGTGTCGTGGGTGCCGCCGGCCTTGCACGGCCCGGTGGTGGCGTTGCCGGTGTAGGAGAGGACTTGGCACTTCTTGCACCACTTCCACTTGTCCTGGCCCGGGGCGCTGGACTGGGCCGAGATGGTGTACATGCCGGAGCCCGAGTGGTCGTGGGAGCCGTTGGTGGTGGCGGCGCAGACTGCCTGCCCGCCATACCAGAGGCATGCGCACTTGGAGCACCAGTCCCAGTTTGGCTGAGTCCAGGGAGTCATTTTTGGACGAATGAGAGATATCACAAGAAGTGTGGGTGGGTAAGTGGGTAGACTGAGAACCTTGATGGAGCTAGCTGTTTGTGTAATCTGAGTGCTTGAATCGCGTGCTCGGTTTTTTTCCATCAAGGTTCTCAGTCTTAGGATGGGGGGCCCTATATATACTTCAACATGTTCCCCTAGGCTCCCCTCACTCACGGTCTGAAACTTCAGTCCCATTTCTTTCCCTCCTCATTCATCACCGCCGATACACGCTGGCCACTCGTGTCTGCATGTGGCTCCCTCATCAGTGCCAAGAGGCGTTTTCTTTTGATGCGGAGTCGCCGACATAATACATCTCGCAAACCACCGAATGCACATATTAAGCAGCCGTCCGTCAGATGACGTCTCAATGAGAAGTGTGAGTGGCTGGTCTGTCGTATTCTTGTCTCGATCTCTGTGTGATATTGAAGGGCTAATGCGGGGGATACAGCAGTCTGAGGTGCCTGATATGCACGATATCGGACTCATCCTCGTAGGGCAACCTTGGCGCTGCTGCCGTACGCCCTTTAGAGAAGTGACCGCCTATGTCCATGTACCCTCGGTGGTGTACGGTCTCTCTCGCTGTGGTCTCAAACCTCGAGATACGTTGACAGCAAGCTCAGCCCAAGCAAGCATCATCTTGGCAGCGTAGGGGGGCCAGATATCCTCATAAAGACTGCGAAGCATCGATAACTTGTGCGTTGTGCGGCGGAACACGAGAGTTGTGAGCAAGCTCAGCCCCGCAGCAGCAATGGCGCCAAACTCAGAACGCAGTCCTGGTTACCCACAATTGTCCCCAACCGAGCAACTCTATTCGAGCCTCATGGTGGACCTCGATTACGCCACGTTCGACAGCCGCAAGCCAAGTTCCGGATATGTGCAGGCCAAAGCCGATCCGTCCCGTTTCGTGTCCGGCCAGTCGGAAACCCAGGATGCAAGCCCTGATGCGGAAGCTCCGAGACATGCAGTTGCAGGTGCGGGGAAGGTGATAGCCGTGGCTCATCACTTCCATGTTTTTTTTATGATATAGAAAGAAGGCACACGGGCCAAGAGTATCACATTTATATAGAAAGACAGGTGGACCACAGATCTTAAAAAAATACAAGACCATTCTTCCCGTCATTTTCTGAGCACCTGGTTGGTGCTCAGTCTCCTGTTTTTTGTTGTTGTTGTTGGTGGTTGTTTTAAAGGGTGCGGAAGGACCCCTCTCGAAGATGTGAGGTGGCTAGCGCCGCGATGCTTCGCGATCGAATGCGGAAAATGATCGACGTTCAGCCAGCCTCTGGTGAGATGGTGAATTGCTGAAGTTTGGTTTGCCTGTTGTTGAGCAGTCTAGTCGAGTCCCGCAGACTCGACCTTCAAGCGCGGATGGCGACTTGAGATACTAAGGTAATCATGACCTGGGTCTCAACATACAGAGAAAGGCGAAGAAGGCAGGGGAAATGCCGATAGTGCCTTCACAGCTGGGAGTCGTCATACTTTGCTCGTGGTCAAGATACCTCATTACGTAAGGTATGCTATTGCCCAACGAAAGTCCAATAACTGCCTATCCCAACGCGATGCAAGGTAATATTATCCAACTGAAGCCAGTAACAACCCATTGTGATGATGCCAACAATACCCCTGAATAGTAATGACCGCGCCGCAAGACAACAGACCAACAACGCGCCTCTTGCAAGGCAGCTAGTCCCCCCCCCCCCCCACCGCAGCGATCCGTATAGAGACATGTCGTGAAGCAAATTCTCGCTAGCTCTGCATAGAAGCACTGTCATTCATCAGCCAAGCAAGTCTAGAAACCCGTCCCTCTTGCCAGCCCCTCGCGGATCTCTCTCTCACTCACAACATCACATCCTTTCCAGGCTTTCCCCCTCTCTAGTGTCACAACACCCACACCCTCTTTTCTAAATCGTAACGTCGCTCATATTCTGAGCCTTTTGCGCCTGCATCTGAACAATCAAGTCGGTAAGACGATCAATCTTATCCGCCAGGTCCGCGATGCGGACCTCGACATCGGTCGCCTGCTCTCCCATGGCGTCATCCTCTATAGCAGCCTCGTTAGCGCCCGCGCCATGCCGACGAACCGACAGTAGTCGTTGATCTTGGCTCCTCGGCTGATACGAGCTCTCCGACGCACGCGCAGACCTCGATGCCTTCTGCTGCCTCGAGCGCGATTTTGCTGGCGACGGGTGAGGGCTGGCAATAGTACCATGCCGGGGCCCCTTAAACCCCTTGTACTCGCCGCCCTTGAAGTTCGCATTCCCCTTGATCCATTCATATCCCTGAATGACTGCGACAATGGGCGAATGAGTTGCTTTCAGGAGCAGGATGCGAGCACCCCTGAACTTGTTGTCCGAAGGCAGGAATAACCGGAGCGGCCGGAAGATGATCAGAGCAAGCAGGTTGAAGGGCGGGTAAAAGTGCGTGAGCCGATTGCTAGTCGACGCTTCCAGCACGTACACGCTATAGACATAGAGGTACTCCTCCCGGGCATGGGTGATGACGCGTGAGAAGCTGTTGGACAGCATACCGGTCAAAGAGCCCATGAGGAGGATCGAGCTGAGAGTGACGAAGATGATCATCAGCGGAGGGCCAAAGATCGGGTCAATCTTATACATAATGTCAAAGCCGACGTAGCTAGAGCCAAAGAAGATCTTGGTAAGGAACATGGTCATCTCGTTTACTGGGTACGAATCCCGGCCGACAAGCGAGAAAGTTGTGAGGAAGCCGAGGTAGATGATGACCACGAGGACCATGAACTTGAGGAAATCTTTGCCCATCTCCTTAAGGCAGGGAATCAATGTCTATATAACATGTCAGCAACCGTCACGGGCGAGAGATAGGGGGAGAGAGGGGCTTACACCCCAGTAAGGGCTCAGACTCAGAATGGAGCAGACGCGAGGCACCATGAAGAGCGCTTCCAATGCCAGGACGTCAAAAGCGAGGTCGACGAGGCGATCATTGTCGGTCGAGAGGCCAACGATCCTCATGACGGCAAAGACGATGCCAATTGCGATCATGGCCATGTCGAAGATATTCCACACGTCGGCGGCGTAAAAGATTGAGCCGGCATCGATCCATTCGCTCAGTTCGTCGTATGTGAAAGCGGCAAACCTTGGACGCATGTCAGCAAACTTGGCGAGAAAAGAGAGCAGGGAAGGGGGCTACCAGATGTAGAGGAAGATCTCGATGGTTGAGATCTGGTAGGGATTCCTTTCCACCAAGACGGCGTAGTACAGAAACAGGAAACTAGCAAAGAACAGCACTTCAAACGACTTGAGGTACTTGGGGACGCGGAGGCGGGAGAAAGGGTCGGCCGTGTTGGGGTTGTAAAAGCGGGGTTTCTTGACCGACTGCACCGACAGGCTGTCCCAGAAGATGATGTCGCCGTTCCAAATGCCCGTGATGATCTTCTGCACCACGTTCTGGCTCAGAAACCGCTTCGCGTCGGCAATGGCGGCAATCTCGAGGGCGTTGAGGTTGGTGAACGGCGCCGTCGGGTCCTCCTCGTCATCTTCCTCCTCCCCTTCGGCCGCCATGCTCATCGTGAGCCGCGAGATGGACTGCAGCAAGAGATTCCTCCTGCTGCTGCCTGTCTGATTGAGAGCCTTGCGTGCCGAGTCTGCGGTGCCCGCCCAAGCTTGAGCCAGGAGAGCGCTATTCTCGTCGACATCATGGGCATTACCACATTCCTCGTCCTCGGTTCCGCGATGGCTGCCAGACGTGCAATTGGGGTCTGGAATCTCGTAGAGACAGTAATCTACCGCCTCTCGCTCAGACAAGTGAGTGAGGAAGCGCCAGGCCACGATCTCGCAGGCATTTGCCCTGGCGTCGTGCAGGCTTTTGTCCTCTGTCATTGCGCCATAATGCCACTTTAATGCACTGCCCGTATGTTAGTGTCAAAAATTAATCGGGGGTCAGGAAGCTTACAGCAGGGCGTTGACGGTGGCAGGGTGAGTGCAACTAAGGCTCAGATGCTCCACCAGTTCCCGCAAACCGTCACCAGCCGACGTTGTGCGGAGCTGCTCAAATGTGCTGGGCAGTTGAACCGTATCGGCAATGTATCTGTGTGTGTAACGGTCAGCTCGAACAGCCCCCAAACCCACTTAAAGAGGCATGCAAACCCACATAGAAAGCTTCTTGACAACCTCCCTAAAGCTGTCCTCCTCCGAGATTTCGGGGAGCTCCGTCCCGAATCGGGAATGCATGTGTTTGGCAAATGGCGACGGCGTCCGCAATCCGGGCTCCACCTGGGACAATGGGCGCGACCTGACGCGTAACGGCATCTCAATTGCCAATACCCGATGATAGCTATAACAGCGCTCTACTTCTCAACTACGCTGCTGAGAAGAGAGACCGAAGCGCTGCTGTCGAGAATAATGTCAACGTCAAGAAATGAAATGAGGTTGCTCTGGAACGCTCCGATGTGCCCCACCCACCAGCGACCCCTTGAGGAAAGGTAAGTGGTCGCTAACACGGGCCGTCAGCGATCCCTTCTCCCTCAGATCAACTGCCAGCGGGGTTTGACGGCCGCCAACGACAGCGCGTGAAGCGCCCTAAAATCCGCTAAAAATGAGGCCTCGGACAACCATTGGACGTGTTTCAACTTTCGTGCCTTGTCCGAGCCGTAGCCCGTCTCGGATCCAATGGTGAATCCATTTTCGCACACGGGTCTCATGACGCGGGGAGCGCCGCAACCAGAGACATTCTGGTGCCTTGTGCCGCCACATTTGGGGTGAGGAGGTGCCGTTCGCCTGCGTAAGGAAGATCGGTGGCCCAAATCCTGTCCTCGAACCCGACGGGAGGAGCTGGTGCATTTTGGTTGGCCCATCTTTTCGGGTCCTGCCTGCCTGTTGAGACAAGTTGGCAACGACCGAGATCACGACCACGACTGACAGTCGTGCCTTCTGACTAAGGCACTGGACCGCTTCGCACGACAGGCAACCTTAACATAACGTCTTCCATATCTGTTGAACCGCAGATACCAGTTTTTTGTCTTAGACAACAGGGTCATTGTTGACAATTTTCTGCATTGGAAGCGGAGACCCCGCATCCGCTCTCGATGACCCGGCTAATCTGAAGCTATTTCAACAAGCTGTTTGCAAGCGCAAATATGACCGTGATGACGGCTTCAGGAGCCCCGTTTGGCTTGGTTGTAATATGGACGACAGGTTCTCAATTCTCACGATGAGTATCATGAGAGTACTTAAGATATTTCAGGCATCAAGCAAGCGCTCGATGCTTCGTGTATCCTGATGCATTCCTTTCAAGCAAACAGTAACTGGCCCATTCATTGCCATTGCAACAAACATCAGCTTCAAGATGAAGTCCGCCAGCATTCTCGCCCTTCTCTCCCTCGTCTCTCTCGGCATGGCGTTGTTGCCTGCATCTCATGCAGCCAAGCCAGGATGGGCAACGACCAACGGCACCCGCTTCTCCATCGACTCCCAAACAGCCTACCTGGCCGGCACGAACTCCTACTGGATCGGCTTCCTGACCAGCAACACAGACGTTGATTCTGTCCTCGACCACATTTCTACCTCCGGCCTCAAAATCCTGCGCGTATGGGGCTTCAACGACGTCACCAACAAACCATCGTCTGGGACAGTCTGGTTCCAGTATCTATCCTCCTCCGGCTCCCAAATCAACACCGGCTCCAACGGTCTCCAGCGCTTGGACTATGTCGTCCAGTCCGCCGAGAAGCGGGGCGTGAAGCTGATAATCAACTTTGTCAACAACTGGGGCGACTACGGCGGCATGCCGGCCTACGTCACCGCATTTGGCGGTACCAAGGAGAGCTGGTACACCAACTCTGCGGCCCAGACCCAATACCGGAAATACATCTCTGCTGTTGTCGCCCGGTACGTCAACTCCTCGGCGATCTTTGCATGGGAGCTGGCGAACGAATCTCGCTGTAACGGATGCTCAACCGACGTCATCTACAACTGGGCTACGAGTACCTCCGCATACATCAGGAGTTTGGACCCAAGCCATATGATTACCCTGGGGGATGAAGGGTTCGGACTTCCTGGAGCAACCTCTTACCCGTACCAGACCTCTGAGGGGGTGGATTTCGTCAAGAACTTGGGAATCAAGGACTTGGACTTTGGGACGTTTCATCTCTACCCGTCCTCCTGTAAGTCTACCAACCAAGACTGGGAAGGGGGGTGTGGGGTGCTAATGAATAGGAATAGGGTCAGTATCAAATAGTTTCGGAACAGCGTGGGTAAAGGACCATGCGGCCGCTTGTAAGAAAGCTGGCAAACCTTGTCTACTTGAAGAATGTAAGCCCCCTACAACAACAAGAAAAAAACGGAGAAAGAGGAGAAAAGGGCTAATGTGATTAGATGGCGTGGCGACTGACCATTGCACCGTGGAAAAACCATGGCAGCAGGCATCGCTCGACCTGGCTACGCAGGGCATGGGAGGGGATATGTTTTGGCAGTGGGGTGATAAACTCTCCACCGGGCAGTCGCCGAATGATGGGAATACGGTATACTACGGTTCTAGTGACGCGCAGTGTCTTGTAGGGGATCACGTCAAGGCTATGAAGCAGGCGCCGTAGGTGAGTAGCGAGCGCTCTGGTGCTGGAGAATATGTATGGCAGGAAGGTTAGAGGGAGCTCGCGCGCTCGGTTGGTCGACTTGACGAGGTATCATATTAGTGTCGGGAGGCCGTCTGAATAGTACTTAGTGAAGGATCAGTGTCCAACCGAAGGACCGTACCTATCGTCTAGGCAATGGATAGATGTCTTGTGTGACTTTTTCTGATGACATGAGGGCATATTCAAATCACCGCCCCAGATCTGTCTCCGCAATAGCTCAGTCGTCGTCTTTCTCTGCCTGCAAATGCAACCTGAGCATCACTCTTGGCGGTAACTATCCGTGATTTCTAAGCATGTGTTGTTTCTCGTAGGCTTCATCTCTGTAACGTGGTGTTTTATACCGAACCGGTGTTTTATACCGAACCTGGAAGGTAACAGCAGAACTGAGTCCAAGACTCTAGCGCTTATTAGCTAGTCGTGTTTAGAACAATTCACGGCCGCCGCTGCTTATATATCAAAATGATTGGCCATCTATGAACGAAACACTGCGTAGGAATCTCGAGAGCAACATTTTGCATTTTTGCTATGCATTTGCAGTAATGAGCCTTGCCAATATTGTTGGGGTTGAAATTTGGATCTTGGAGAATGTTCGGGTTCAAGTTAGCCATCACTGTCCTTAAAAAAAGCATCTGGTCTGTATGTCCAACGATAGAAATTAAACCTTCAAGCATACAGCATTCTTCATGCAGTCCAGTTGTTTTCTATCAAGTAATTACTTAATTAAGCAACAGGCTCAGAAGAATAGCTGAGGTGGGTTGGCTCTTTGCATTGTGCTAGCAGTGCAGTCGGGTGTCTTTTCTCTCAGTGGTTCAGTTTGATTGGTCGGCATTGCCATTGGAATAACAAAATCCCCGAGCACCAACCCTTTGGAGCCCATTATTTGTCAGCAGAGCTCCGTTAGGGTGTTTGCGTTCCCCACCACGCAGTGACGTCGATGACGCTATTTTGTGGGCAATTCCCGTTAAATGCCGATAAAAATTCCTTATCCCCGTACACCTACACAAGCCTTTCGTATCTGTCAGCACAGTGAACGAACATGAGAATCATGCCGACTCCGTGTGATGTTTACAAAGACAAAGCATTGTTTCCTTGCAAGAAGGAAGAAACAGGGGCAGAAAGACCAGACCGGAAGTATTCCGCGCAGTGTGGCCATTCCGTGGATGACAGGTGGGGCGGGGCAAGGGAGCGGAGAGCTAAGGGGCATAGGTTGTGTATCGACAGTATCCAGATGGAGCCCCGTACAGGCCGGATGCGGGCTTAGCCGTACGATGGATATAGTATATAATATATCTTCCTTCCCACCTTGAACTGTCTTGATACTCCAATATCTCATCATCACAAGAACAACTCAAGCAGCAAAGAATCCACTCAATTAATTCAAATACCAACATACCCGGATCCCAAACAAAATCAGTCATAATGGCAAAGAAGATCCTCGTCGTCCTTACCTCGTACGGCAAGATGTCCAACGGTCACCCGACCGGCTGGTATCTGGTAATTCTCATCCCCTTTTTCCTTCCCCTCAATGGTATTACTTGGGGACATGAGAATCAAAACTGAATATACTAACTATTGCAGCCCGAATTTGCCCACCCCTACGACGAGTTCAAGTCAGCCGGGTATGACGTAACTGTTGCCTCACCGCACGGCGGCGTTGCCCCGCTCGACCCCGGATCCGTCAACGCCTTCAAGTCTGACGAATCATGCGTCAAGTTCCTGGAGCACAAGTCCATCTGGGAAAACACCGTCAAGCTGGACGCTCTTGTCGGCAAGGCCGCTGACGAATATGACGCGCTGTTTTACCCGGGCGGCCACGGCCCCATGTTCGACCTCGCCACCGATGCCACCTCCCACAGGCTGATCGCGGAGTTTGTGGAGAAGGGCAAGGTCGTCTCGGCCGTCTGCCACGGCCCGGCCGCCTTCGTCAACGTCAAGATCCCCTCCACGGGGGAGTCGATGCTGAAGGGAAAGACCGTCACCGGCTTCAGCAACGCGGAGGAGGACTCGGTCTCGATGTCCCAGTACATGCCCTTCATGCTCGAGGACAAGATGCGGGAGGCCTCGGGAGGAAAGTACGTCAAGGCCGATGAGCCCTGGGGACCCAAGGTGGTCGTCGATGGGAAGCTGATCACGGGCCAGAACCCGGCCAGCGCCAAGGGTGTCGGGGAGGAAATTGTCAAGGCTCTCGCTTAGAGAACTCGAGAAAATCACCTGGTGAGGAGTTGTTAGTATGAGCAGTTGAGTGGGGCCAGGGAAGCAGGGTGCAAATTGAAATTCGATAAGTTATTAAAAGCGCAGCGAGAACTTATTATTCTAGTGGAAACAAACTGCAGGTGCCTAATGTGTATCCCACTGTTTACCTGCCATTCTTGTTAAACGTGAAAGCCAAAATAGGTAGGTATCTTAGTCATGAGCGTTATTTCGCGAGTGGAGATGTGAAATTCATGGACTAGTTCTATGATGGCTAATCCTGTCATATACGAAAACTACCTAAATGTGTTATCGATGTTTGTTCCCCCAAGTCAATGCCCTCTCGGCTCTCGAAGCCTTTACGTAGGGAGCTAGGGTCTCAGCACCTTCTTCCACTCCAGAAGGCACGGGCGGGTGGGCCTCTGCACGTTGACAGTTGGATGTCCAGGCCGCTCGCCCATCATGCCGCGAGCACTGTCACTCATCGGCGTATCGCGTACTTCAAGTGAGATACCAGCATTCCTCAACATGTTCCTCAGAGACTTGATCTCGTCGGGCTTGGGCACCACGTAGAAGTCCAGGATGATTTGCTTCAGGTTTGGAAGCTTGGGAGCGATTTGCTTCAGGTTTGGAAGCTTGGGAGCGATTTGCCTCAGGTTTGGAAGCTTGGAAGCCTGAGGCCGCTGCCCGGGCCGCTCAAGTACTAAATCCCACAGATCTCGACGCAGACAAGTTCCTCCCCACCCCGTGATCATGCCGATGTGCAAGACCTCGAGACTGGGGGGTAATAGGCCCAGTAAGCTGTTCGGGATTTTGGCCAAATCGTCACTACCGTAGTCGCGGAGAAGGTGCTCGAAGTACAGGAGAAGGTACTCCACCTCCAAAATCTCCAAGCATGAGAAACTGGCGAACGACATTGGCAAATGCGTTGGTATCTGTTCTCGTTCTGGTTGAGGCCGTCTCGCTTGTCGTGCCGCTTGTTTTGCTGCTTCGAAGCGGTCCGATCTCTCGCTTTCGATCTGCCTACAGAGATCTATGGCAACCTCCCGCGCAGACCTCTCCCGCGTGTATTTGCAAGTTGACGCATAGACACTTGGCTTCGCGACGGAGTGAGAAAACCTGCGAAGCCTTTTCTCGAGCGGACTGAGCTGCTCCTTGGTGAGAACTCCGTCGATTGCCCCGTCCGTCCAGGCCTCAAGATCAACCAACGCCGGACACTGCAGCAGAATCTTGGCTATGAAATCCGGCTTCAGGCTGTTGACAGACAGCTTCCGCAAATTGCTCATGGCCACATCCCAACTCTTGTCGCGCGGTTGCGGTCCGGGGAGAGAGTCACGCTCGTTGTATAGAGGGTGCCAGGGGTCTCTCCTCCATATCTCACCGCAGTCGGCCGCCTCGAGCACCCTCAGGTTGGGGGCTTTCGAAAGCAGATGATGCAGGCTCTGGAAGTGATAGTCACGGATCTCCCACGTCACGGTCTCCTTCGGTGCAATAAGTCTGATTTTGCAGGGGGATGCGACCACGGCCATGTAAGTCAGGCGAGGCATATTTGGCTTGACAAATCCAAGGGGGACGTTCGAGTTTCGGATGTCGCGCCAGTCTAGCACCCAGGACCCAGCAGCACTCAACAGCAGCTCCTGCAAGAAGGGAGCCACCAAGTTGATAGCGAGTTGCTTGTAGTACCGAACTCCGGAAAATCCTGATGCTTCCGCGGAGGCGTTCCACCGCGGTTCAAACGACCAACGATAGCGCTCCTTGAATACGTTCTTGAGGGAGTCGTGTTTTCCGACATATCTGAAATTTTCCCGGCCCCAGTCATACCAGCCTTGGTGCAGCGAGAGGGCTTTGACATGTTCAGCCAGTTTGCGGTTGTCTAGAAGGCTGCGGAGGAAGGGCAAGAGCGGATCGATAGTGCCAGAGGGCACAGAATGTACCATCTTGTTGATCTGTGAGGTGTGAGACTGCGGGCCATGGATCATGCGCGGCTGGATTCCGCTGTGGTGGTAGTGGAAGACATAGGGCTGCGCGATGTCCCTGAGGCGCCTGCACGTGCGGCTTAGCCGTGACAGCGTGGCCTTTCCCTCCCGGCCGGTCGAGATGACTTCGACCGGAAGGCCAACCATGTATTGACCGTTACCATGATAACCACTGGGGCACCGGCAGTGAAGGCAGAGATGCCCGCAGATTTCGTCCAGCATTTCTGGCGGGAGTTTCATGAGAGGGGAGATGTTCGCTGAGGAGGAGGACGGCATCGCGAACGGTCGGCTAGGGAAGCTCAGAGATGTGGTACTGGTGTGCCTTGTTCTTCGTAAGAAGAACAGAAATGAGAAGCTGGGACGCAGTGGTAGTTGGTGCGTGATGTTGGTGGAAGTGTTGGAAGTGTGGTGACAGGAAGAGATTCTGCTTCAATTTATAGGTATGTGTGTTCGACTCCGAGACCCGTATCTACGTCAATTGAGTCAGATAAACGACCATGTTTCACAGGGATCAATAGACAAGAACATATTGGAGTGGTTGGAACCAATGCCAGCTGCGAGTCATGAGGGCTTGCCTTTGACCGTCAATGCCGGGGACAGGCGTTGTATTGTTCGAATTGCAACATAGAGGTTAGATGGCTGAGAAGAAGGGACAGGCAACAAAGGGGTCAGATTCACTGTGTGGTCTATCAGCCACGTTCACTGAATTACTAGTCAGGCGATCCTCCTAAGACCAGATCAAAAGCCATTATCTACCTGAGCTTGCAGGCATACAACCTAATCTCCTGACCACTGGTGACCACCATCAGTGTCCGCAACCATTCACCCCTATCGCGTATATGCTGGCTGTCTATCACAGTCACTACCGCAAGAAACCCCACTCGCCATGTTCATCCTCCAAGTAACCTTAAGTACCATCAGCATACTGCATCCTTCAAAGCTGGAGACCTAGTAGGTACTTCGAGTGAACACTATCACTCAGGTGGGATGGAATGGAGAGTGAACACATCGGAATTTCCATACAGACCCTCGCAGACCACCGACTTCACTAGAGCTAAGACAACAACTAATTCTGAGTTGCGTGTCCGGCTGATCCCTTTCCTCCCTTTATTCTCATCAGGGGTTATTTGATGCACAATATCTATGCACAATATCCCCAATCTCACACACAACATCAACACGGTCTTCAATTCAACGGTTCACTGTAGTCCATGACATTTCTTCTAGAGTCATTATGCTCATATCCTGACATGCAGCTGAGTCTGACCTCCGCCAAGGATATCCCAATCATTATGCTGGGCCATCCGTCAAATGTAAACCAAAGTAAGCCTCCCCGTAAAACGCCGTGCTGTCATGATACCCGTTACATCGCTCGTGTTCTTCCTCTAGAATCTTTCCCAATCCAACATGCCACCAGACGTCATATACAGTTGTTGTTGTCTCGTAGGTATACATACACACAGAAACGAAATTGAAATGCCACAGATATAACGAACAGGCTCAAAATCTTACATCCACATCAAGTTCCGACTCTGCCTCCTGTTCTGCTGCCAAAGCGGCCGCATTCCAGGAGGGCTCGAGCCTCCCTCCCCGTTGCCGCCATTGACGCCGTTACCCTCGTTGATCGCCAGGTCTCCGCCGTTTTCCCCACCATGACCGTTGCTCTCATCCTCTTCTCCTATCCGGCCAAGCGCGGCATGGAAGCTCTGCGAGAAATCGTCTATCTCGCGCGTCTCGTGTGTCAACGGCACTTGATCCGACTCTAGCCTGCGACCGCCACCTTGCGCAGCACCGGCGTACGCTGCGGGGTATTGCCCGGGGTAATGATATCGATCGGGCGGCGGATACGAGTTGTGCGCAGCCCCCGAGTTGACAACGCCCGCTGCGCCGGCATAGGCGAACGGCGACGGGCCGCCGGCACTAAGGTCGGTCGAAAAGTCAGGCCCTGTGGTCTGCGCCATTGCCATTGGCGGCGGGAGACCCGTCTCGAACGCGTCATTGTCCTGGTTGATCGCCATAAACCCCGTTCCCGGTCCGGGCGTCGGGTGGCCGATGTATTGCCCGTTTACTCCGCGGGGTCCTGGGCCCTGCCGGGTGTTCCCCCCGCGACGTCGCAGGAACCAGAAGCCAATGGCCACAACGGCCACCAGCACGGCCACGCCGCTGATGGTGCCGCCTACTATGGCTCCTGTTCGGTCGGAGGTGGCGGGTGCGGGCGAGGCGGAGGCAGCCGCGGCTGGGTCAGCGGCTCCAGTGGCGCCTCTCATCATCGATGCCGACGAGGTTTGGCTGCTCATCAGGGAGGTAGATGGGATGAGTGTGGCCGACAATGATGGCAAGGAGGTAGCGCTCGACCTGGAAGAACTCGAGCTTGAGCCCGAAGACTTGGTGCCTGGCACTGTCCCCAGCGTCGTCGGCGTGCTCAGACTACTGACGCTCTCGGTAAGGCCGACAGTCACACTCGGCCGATCCAACGTCCCGGTTATCCCAGGCGCCGTCGCCAACACGGTCGTTGCCAGATCGCTCGCCGTGCCGCAGCCGAACTGTGAGAATCCGCCGTCGAACTGGTTCTTGTAGCACACGCTGCTACCTGTGCATGTGAACACGTACGGGTTCACTTCTGTCTGCGGCCCGCTATTTGCGTCTACGCAGCCCGTAAACACGCCTGCCGTGCACGTTGCCTGCCCATTCGGACAGCATCCTACGACCCCATGCTCCGAGTCCAACACGCAATGCGATCCTGCGCTGCACGTCGCTGGTAGCGCTGGATCACCGCCTAAGAAGCCGCATATAGTGTTGGTATCCTGGCGTCGGCGGAGGTCGGAAGGATTGGGCGGCGGCGCTGTCGGGACTAGCGGCCATGGCACGACGTTGAGGGCTTGGTATGGGACTGTCGTCGTTTGTGTTGGGAGCGGCTGCAGCACGTGTGCCGCTGTGAGGTCGAGGACGCTAGTCAGGAGAAGGAGAGCCGTTGGGGGCGGAAGCCGGTGAAAGAGGTCGTTCCTCATCGTATTTGGCGCGCCCGATGTGATTGAGGCATGCGGGGGCGTGATAGTTGGTTTGGTGCGACGTTGATTGTTATGCGACAACGAACTCGTTCGAGCAAAGCGATAAACTGTTGCAGAATGGTATACCTCGTGGTTTGCAGAAGTAAGAGTAGGAGAAACAAGAAACACACGAGACGATTCTTTAGAGGCGCAGGGACGGAGGCAAATTAAGAGGGAGCGGCGGGTGCGCCTCCACGTCGGGAGCTGCAGCAAGGCTGAGTCCAGGTTCCAATCGTATCGTGTTCCCCCCATCATCTGGCATGTTGCTCAAGAGCGATTCAGAAGGGTGCAGTACCTGCAGGGGTCACCCCGAGAGATTTCAGGGCCTGCATGGTTGACTCCACTGATGGGCATCCATACTAAGGACTAAAATTACTGATAATGGTAAGCACGAGCGGGAAACAAAGTGCCGGGCACTAACATGGAAAGCGGGACTCCCGGGCTGCGGCTGGTCACCTCAGCGATCTTAGGTTGGCCTAGAAAATGCAACCAGATTCCGACCCGAGAACCATCCAAAATCTCCGATTTTGTGTAGTGTATACACTTTGTGATACGCCTTGAGTCATGAGTTTGAGATTTCGGGTCCATAGAGTTGTGTAGGTGGGCGCTCCGCAGGGTCCAACGTCCAGCCCGAGTTGCCATGGATTCCAGAATGAAGGCGGAAGGTCAATGCAGCTGGTCCCTTCCAAAAGGTTGCCACTGCCCTGAACATCGTTCACGGGACTAACGCCCGACGCCATCCTCAACACAACCACCCAAACCATCGTTGACAAGCGCGTGACTTGTCGGTGCCAATTGAAGCAAGCCGAGGAGTTGGCTTAATCAAGGCGTGCCCTCTGCAAATCTTATTTTCTTCCCGTGGAACGTCGAACTAGTGGCTGGAACGTACCGTCGCCACTTCGAGTCTGGAAAGCTCCCCCCACTTTCAACCCCAACTCCGTGGATGCCATATGATTCTCGTGGCTTACTACGTAACTACCAGGCGAGCAAGCGCAGCGCCTTTGGCATTATTTGGCCGGCCAACGACTTCGCGTATGTACCGTCAACCCGGTTCGGCGCCTGTTCTCGTACCGGCATGCTAAGGCACAGCGCGAGACGCGCTCGTCCGTTGGATCAGCGATTGCGATATGTGCATTCAGTCCTCAATATCAAAATCCCAATTCGAGATATGCATCCGTATTTTCGGGGGTGGTCATTTCTAGGGCTGTGCTTACTACTACGTAGCTTTTTCTGGAGATGTGCTCGCTAAAACGGTCTTTCCATCGGACTGTGGGGAATGAACCCGTTGCGGTTCTTTTTTTAGGTCGTCAACGGCGAAACGGGGCCCCCCCTGGGCAGCTGTCGTTATGCCATTTAGCTCGGTGTGGCGGTGCGAGCCGGCCACTAACGTTTCACGAAATTTGTGGGGCTCGAACCAGAAACCGAGCAGGCAAATCTTCGTCAATTACATATGACATTGTTCCCGATGCAAGTTGACGTTTTGACAAGCGTTTTCTGCCACGCAAGTCGATGTTCTGGATCGCCGTCCTTTTTCCTCTATCGTCACGGTTTGCGCAAAACGGACAGCTTTGCGTTTGCCACCGTTATTTTGGGAACACAGCGCTAGCTCTGGAGTTGCGCGGCGGGCGTCGCAAGCCCAACGCTCTTCAGCAATCTGGCACGTGAGAATGAACACTTTCGACTTGTCGAAACCCAGTGCTAATTAACCATTGTCCTGTGAGAACCATTATCTATCCAAGAACCTAGTGTACTAGTAGTACATTCTACACGGAAGCTGTGATGCCTCTCGCTCAATCTGAGCTGCATAGCACGATTGTTAACCCCAGCAACGAACGCCAATTAGCCGTAGCCTTACTCCCGAACCCTTTTTATCCCCAGCAAAAGAATTGATCGTTAAGGTATCCGTATATGCCAGGTCCCGTCCTGCTGGCTCACCCGCATCGGCGCACCGATCAGCGCGTTACACGACATCGTCCCGATGTTGCGTCCAACGACTTTCAGGATGAGTAAGCAGCTCGACCGAGTTCGAGTCTTCAGCGACTTCTTGCGAGTGCACTCCAGCCTTTCTCGCCTTTCTCTCCAGCCTCTCGGTAGCCTTTGCTTCTTTTTCCGCCCGTTTAAGCTCCTTCTTCTCCCGTCCTGTCATCTTGGGGAACTCGCTGTCGGGCCCTCGCAGGACAATACCCGGATGCATGGCGTTGAGCAGGACGAGTGCCAACAGCATCGGCAGCCCGTCCAGGAAAAAGGAGTAGTTCTCGCTGCTTATGATTGCATTGGACGCCGAGACGCCTCCGCTGAATTCGATCAGGCGGAAAATGATGCGGATCTGTTCAGGGGTTAACATGTTTGTGCCACACACCAATTCCCATAGTCTGGCGCCGGATTACTCACCACGATCAAAACCAACACCACAAAGAGTACCCAGATTAACATCTTCACCCTCTTGACCGGCCTGTCCATGGACTGATGCAGCTTCGTGTAGAATGTCCATATAAGTCCGCCAAAGACAATGATGAATAACCCCTGAGCACCAACACCAGCCATGTACACCTTCTGTCCGATGCTGATCAGATTCGCACTGCCGGGGTCTCCATTGTTGGACATGAGGGAGCCACCAGCAGCTTGGATGAGGAAAGTCAGGATGTCCAGGCCGACAAAGACCTTTGTGAGGGCCTGGCTTTTGATGCCCCATACCCGCTCGTCGGGCATGACAAAGTGGATCAGCCGGGCCACGGTCATGTACGCAAAGGCGTTTATCCACAAGGGTGCGAGGAGGACGAGGAGGGTGCCCCAGATGACATACTGCATCTGTTGCTGGTCGTGGGCGCCGAGCGTGCGCATGATGAAGGCGATGCACTCCCACACCGCCCCCATTATCAGGACCCAGCAGTACTTCTATCAGGGTTATCAGTAAGCTGGGGGGAGGGGGGGTTTAGGGGAAATGTCACCTTGCGGTACAAGATGGCCTGTACGAGATGGGCAAAACTCGTCATCCCGAATAGGATGGCAAAGGCTAAGTTTCCGGCGTAGCTTGGGTCAAAGTTGTAATAGGAGTTGCAGGCGTCGAGCGGCACATGGCCGTACTCCCCTGGCACGGCGGTCGTACATGATGGTGATGCACCGCTGGTTGTTGAACTGGGCAGACTTGTTGTTGTGGATGTTGGTGTTGATGTCGAAGATGCCATTGCGAGGGACTTTGAACTTTTTGGATGCGACCACTTCCTTTCAAGTTTTCTGTATTCCTCGATTCTAAGAGGCTGTGTACTTGATGATAGTAAGTCGGACTAGATTGAGAATGAAGGACATCATCTCTGATATAGGATGCCGCAAAAGTTCCCAGTTCCCCTGCCGGTCCATCTCCAACACAGCAAAATCCTTCGAGATGCCATACGTATGCTGTGTTTGACAGCAATTGTCCAATCACGATTGTCGTAAGATGGTTGCACGGGCATAAACGGCCCAAAAAGCGCAAAAAGCGCCTTGGCGATGCTGTAGTTTTATGTCGATGCCTAACTCGATACGCGTCATCCCACTGTGCGCTCTCATAACGGCCACTCAAAAACCACCAGGTATGGATGGACTTTGCTCCGGTGTAAGCCGGGCATGAGTTAAGCCGTGCCTCGCTCCTTCCCATTGAAGTCAGAGCCCAGCCAGGAAGCATTTAAGGCTGTCTTCGGGTATTTGCAAATAAGCTTAAAGTCGACATGTGGCACCTGTTATTAACGAAAAAGGCGTCTCGTTCGGGTGGCTGTTTGGTAAAATCGGAGAATAGACATCAGGATTGGGTTACTGTAACGGTGGCTCAGCACGTTACGACAGAAAATAAGCGCTATCCAATTCCAAAATTTCGGTATTGCAGCGGTGCGGCGCGTGCTTACTGTTGCGCCACATAACTGCTGGGGGAAAGGTTTAAAGGGTTTGGGCGTTGCTGGGCTGTGAATCCAACGATCTGGTTAAAGAGTTGCCCTGCCCCTGGAATTGCGTTACATAACCCTAACCTCCAGGCCGCAGTTTAATGGGCACTTGCAGCAACAGGTGTGTGAGATGCTGTCATTGTTAATGCAAAGAAGCTTCAAGTTTCATGCGATGAGTTAATTAAGGCTGGTTTGATGTGTTCTATTGAAGATCAACACCTACCATTACATGCTGAGAAAGCGAGGCAAATGATGGGCCAAGTATCAACGCGTAAAATTGGCTCTATGACCGTTACACTGGTAGACAGTCCAGCCGGGGCAGCTACATGTTAGTATATATATTAAACCCTGTACGACGCCATATAACCTGCGCCATGCCTGCAAACCCTCCTGTGACCCATAGCTATAAGAAAGAAACCCCATACCACGCGAGTATCGTACATATCCGCTCATACCTGTACACATACCTGTACACATTCTTCTCACATTTAGCAGATCTCGTCATTTTAAGGTTCCAGTCATCTCAGCCATAGTTCGCTTCTGTCCAACCCTTTTCCCAGCCGGCATCTGCAGATTCATCGTCCCTGCCTGTGCCTGTGTCTGTGTGTTCCCAGAGAATGGAACGACAGGTTTGCTCGGAAAATCCGTATGCTCCAGCAACATATTTTTCATCCCCCATGTAATCTCGGTCAGCAAATCCTCGATGGGGAAGAGGTGGCTGGTGGCCGTCAGTCCCTTGCACTGCATGCAGGTGCCTGCGTACTTGGCCGCCTTGCCCTTCCCATGCTGCCATTCAGTTACGAATACAACAAGTTCATGGATACTCCAACTCTCGTATGCGCGGTTGGCGGGGTGACAGAGACCGGTCTCTTCGAATATGGTGCAGAGAGCAGCTTGCCGCATGGAGTTGCAGCTCAAGTTTCGGCAGGGTTTGTTGCCGAGCCTGGCGAGCCAGTTGTTCAAGCACTCGCGCGCCCGTTTGACGATCTCTGTGAGGATGGCCCCGCGGGTTGCTAGGATCATATCTGCCAACACCGTTAGCACACTTGCCCCCAAACACCTGGGATACCTAAGATATGTAGGTAGAGACGGAAAGAATGGGGTCCGTACCGAAAGTGGTCTGCCCACAGACATCGCCCCCAATCAACCCCTTGTGTCCCTGCTCCGGCAACGACAAAAACAACTTCTCGCCAGAAAGCATATTCTCATACCCCTGAGGAGCGACTCGGAACTTGACAGGTCTCGAACGATAAGCCAGCCGGGCAGCGAGGTTGCGGTAGTGATATGCCCACTCGAACCCCTGGCACGCAGACAGAGCCATCTCCCAATCTCTTGCTGGTGCCCGCGTACCGTCTTTGTGACAAGACGCGACGAAAATTTCCATGCAGTTGTATAGCCAATGCAAACAAGGTCTGGAAAGGCCCAAGGCGGGCTGCATGTGGGAGAGTCGATAGATTTGCTCAGGGGTGAGTGTCGTGGGGACTGAGTCGTGCATTACTGTGAAGAGGACTTGTAGGGTGTCGAAATATTCCCTTCCCACACACTTATCATCCGTTTTGTTGGGTCCAGCAGGGATGTGTATATCCTTGCCATGGACATGTACACGCTTCTCTGGGGAAGAGTGGGTGGGAAGGGGGCTGTTGAGGTCGAGGACGTAGTGCGGCTTACCCTTCTCTTGGGTAGGCCACCACCCTTCGAAATTCGGAAAGGCTTTCTCTGCGGCTACGAGGAAGCGACAAGAGAAAGCGATGCCGGCTTTGACGATCAGACAAGTATTGCTACCGGTGAAATGCGGGTCTGTCGCTGGGATTGGAGACGTGGACTGGCTGAAGAGGGGAGATTTGGATGGAGTTACAGTCTTGGATGAAGGCGTGTTGGGAACAGGCGAATTGGAGTTTGTTTTGGGTAGTATCGGACGAGCCATATTGTCAGAGGCTGCCGCAGCTGGAATCGTGCTGGATATTGTTCTGATTCCTGTGGTCGTTGTGGTGTCGATAGCAGGGTTCGATGCTGTGTCCGATGCCGTGACAGGGCTGGTTTTTGGGTTGGGAGAGGCGGATATCACGGCAGCTGCACCCAGGTTGTTGTTGTCGTGTGCAGGAGTTGGTGATGCTACAGGTACAGCTGCTTCTGAACTGTTGACATGGGCCTGCGCTGCTTGCTTTGAGACGTTTGCCACCACGTTATTGCTGTATTCCGCGTGGTGTTTTCTCTGGCCGATTGCAGAAGCAGTTGGGATGTTGTTATACGGAGAGGGGCTCGGTGTGCTGTGGGAGTTGTTCGTGTTGTTGTTAAATGTGGAGCCGTAGATGCCCAGGGCGTTATTGTTCGCGCAGTTTGGGCCCATGTTGTCTGGATGATGGTTGGCAACATTTGTGCCGTGTGGCGGTCGGTACCTCATCATGTTGGGATTATTTGCAATGCTATTGTTGCTGTGCGTGCTGCTAGACATCATGGTTTGGTTCACGTCGCACATGACGTTCAGTCTGGAATTCATGTTCACATTGTGGGCTGGGAAAGGAATCATGGTGTCTAGATAGCCGTATGTTGTTTGTGTTGTCTGTTTGGGCTTGCGCCATGGAGCATTCGCGAGTGATTGTTGCAGAGTCCTTTGAGTATATGAGGTTCTCGTGAGGTGCACATGCGGGCGACGCTGATGCTGGCGAGAGTGCAACTGTCCGCTGCTCGGAGGAATAGAATGGAGCCCGTGACTGAGTTGTGCGAGCTTGGAAGCATGACTCTGATCGTAATTAGGCCGTCTAGCTGAGCGTGACCCGCCTCTTCCCCAATTGGTGAAGCTGGGGCGCGGAGGTAGAGTGTTCATCTTGAGATCTGAGAATCGCTTGATGAAGGGCTGGCTACAGTCTGAGTGAATTTACCAACAGATTGGGTTGCTTGTGAAGCAAGAGAACCACCCAAGTGGGGATACCCCATGGGTGAGAAAAATGTTGGAGAAAGTAGCCACAGCACTCTGGGATTCTCTACTATGGTGCATGGTGATATCCTCTTCGAGAGATGGCTGCATGTTTATAATATTAATGAGGTGACAAAAGTGTTCTTAGGAGCCAGGGAGCGGAAAGCTACATTTATTGTTAAATAAGTACCTACATACCCTGGCAGTGAAACTGTGATAGGAGGCTAATTAAGTTTCTCGTTAAAAGCTCTTAGTGTTGGACAGTGTCCGCCTCTTCTGGACCACCATCATCAGTCAGGTAGTAAAGCAACCCAAAAGCACAGTTGAGGGTCAGAGAAGCGCCTGTGATTATCTAAGTGGGATGTTTGAGATATTGTCCGCGGATGCCCTTTCGTCAGGGGCACGAGTGACCGAAATTAGTGTTGCAGTGAGCGAAGCATGTTCATTGAGCATCTTCCTACTTTCACATCATGCACGCCGTTGTTGGAGCGAAAGACATATGACAGTTACTATGTGCGGTTAGAAAGGAAAGTCATGGAATTCATTGACAGTTTCCGTTCATACTCATACTTTGGTACCCTGAAGATACATTATATTCCATCAATGACATAGCAGCATAGTTCGTGGTAATTATGAACAACAATGAGAGACGGGTGTAAGCTAAGCATTTCACCCCAATAGACAAAGTGATCCCCATGCTCAGTGGTCTAACGTGATTGAGAATAAGCAAGTATCCGTAGGCTTCATGCAAAAGATTTTGCATGACTCGACCCCGTCTTCATCTTCATATCGTGATGGCCTCTGGCTTAGTGAAGTGTTCTGCCGTACACGCCCTTTGACCGCTGCTGACTAACGCACCAGTGAACGATTGAAGCTTTGACCGCCCGGCAGTTTGCAGCCCCCACCAGAATTTGCGCTCGTGCACAGACCGTCATTGCTGGGTATATAAATCTCGTCTGCCCTCCCAATTCTTGCTCTTGTTTTTCTTTTTTCTTCAGCTCTCTTTGCCTTTGTAAGCCTCCCCCCTAACAGTCGCACATCTGGAAGACATATCGCTAACAACCTCACAGTGGCTTAGATCAAGTGTAGTATCTGTTCTTTTCAGTTTAATCTCTGAAACTACTCCACGGAGTAGAATCGTGATTATTCCAATTTTTGTCACCAGGAGACCTTCCCTCTGGGCTTGCCCATGGTCGGACTCCACAGTGTCCCTGGTATTACACTGCCTCCAGGCGACGCGACCCAACTCTTTTTCATTGCAATCTCAGGCTTCGCTTGGGATGTGAGGAAGAAGCTGTGCCTTGACTCGATTGACGTGCTTTTCTTTTGGATGTGTGGAAGGAACAAGTGGTGGAAGTCTGGCCGTTGTACAATTGATCTACTTTGTCTGACGCGTAGTCTGGTCACTTTCTGCAGCGAGTGAATAATTATAGGCTTGCATCCTGTACACAACAAACAACAACAGCCCTTCTGCATGGACTCTTTTCATCCAGTCCACCTCGCTGCACTCGCTGCACTCGCTAGATTACCATCATCCTGCTCCCAGTTGAGGGGGCGCATCGCAAGACAGCAATTGAGACATTGCTGCAAGGGCGACTGCCAGGTCTTCGCGGTTACGGATTCCGGACAGGCGCGGCTTCGGCTGAAGTTATCACGCACGAACGCGCCAAAATGGTGGGGCGCCCAGCTTCCCACAGATGACCACCAATCGATATCCATTCCGGCGCGCATCCATTTCAGCCCTACTGTGTAGAGCCCTGTTTCACTTGCTGTCATGCTGCACTACGTCGCTTTTCGCAGAGATCGTCAGGATCGTCAATGGCATGGAGATCAATGGGCTTCGTGGTACTCGTCAGCCGAGTCAGAATCTGTTCTAAATAGCCGACTCCTAGAGCGGCCAACAACTTGAAGCAATAATCGACCAAAGCATAGTTCACCATCTTTCGGGTCCATGGCTTAACGCTCCTACTCAAATCCATCCGAATACATCGGGATCGGTCGATCCAAAAGGTGTAGGAACCCTGGAACAGGCATTCGGAGAGGTGGAGCAGCTCGCTTCTCGAAAGATAAACCCAAATGAGGTCCGGGGGGATTCCCCCTAGGAGTCGGCTATTTAGAATGCATTCTGACTCAGCTGACGAGTAGCGCCTGGAATGGACTGAGGACTCGATCCTTGATGACGGCTTGGCGCCTATTCACACTTCCCAAGGAAGAGGCGCTTCGAGGTCGTTGGACAGTAGACCCTCGAGAGAGAAGTTTGACATGTCGATCATAAACTCTCGCAGTCCGACATATAGGACGCCCTCCAGCTGTTTGTGGCTATCCTCGAGCATACTCCAGTCGGGCCTACACCGCAAGACATTGCCCGACATCTCTACCGAACATCATGGGTAGCACATTTCACACGTCTTCCCCCGAGGAGAACGAAGTTCAGAATGCAGCCGTTACCTACGGCCTCTCCCAGAGGGGCGCGTACAATAAGATTCACATGAACCACTGGGATCTGATCGGGAAGATGCTCGGCAATCCATGGACGCCGGACAACCCTGACGGACTGTAAGCACATAGTTTGAACCGCAGCGTTGTGGAGATATTAGCGGTTGACAAAGATGCAGAGTTCTCCTCGGAGTTGCTGAGAACGCGCTGATGCACCGTGAAGTCGCCGAGTTCATTGAGAAGCATGTACGTTCCCCTTTCCCCTGAGAGCCCCGCCGTTTGCCATTTCCGGTCTTGACACAGATGGTTCTAGATGAAGGTCGATCCCATCAAGCATCTCACGTACGGATCCGGTCCGCGTGGATCACCGCGTCTGAGGAAGGCACTTGCCAAATTCCTCGATAACTACCTTCTTCCCTGCGAAGACACCCGCCCTGAGGATCTCATCATTCTGCAGGGTGTCAGCGGTGTCCTTGACAGTCTGACCTGGGCAGTCTGTGACGACGGTGAAGGCGTCATTATCCCGCGGCCCTTTTACACCGGTTTTCAGGTTCACTTTCGGTCGAGAGCGAGAGCGACCATCGTCCCTGCCTCGTTCCAAGATATTCCAGGCTATCAGGACTTTGACGACATCTTTAGACCTGACTTTGTCAGAAAGGCATTTGAGAACGCGCTGCGCAGGGCGCAAGATGAAGGCGTCAGGGTTCGAGCTGTGTGCATATCTAAGTAAAGCCCCCTCCCCTTGAACATTACGCAAGTTTTCCGGTAAGTTGATGATGTTGGAAGTCCTCATAACCCTCTCGGAAGATGCTACGTAAGACATCACTCCCCTCTATAGGTGTCCAAGGAGGTTAGCTAAGACGTTACTAGCCAGTCGATACCCTCATCGAGATCCTCAACTTCTGCGGCCGGCATGATCTTCATTTGTTCTCGGACGAAATCTACGCCAACTCTGTCTTTCAGAACCATGACGCACCAGGCTGGACGCCGTTCACGTCCATGTTATCGCTGTCCGATCGTATCGACCCCAAGCTGCTGCATGTCGGATACGGAGCGAGCAAGGACTGGTGTGCCAACGGACTGCGAATCGGTGCGCTGCACACGAGGAATAAGGGCATGCAGAGGGCCATAGCTGACAACAGGTACCTGCATTCACATCTCGAAGGGGGTATAAGAGGCTGACGGAAAGCACAGTTCGCTTACATGGTCGCCCTACATTGTTCAGGATCTCTGGGCTGCGATGCTGGAGGATGAAGACTTTACAAGCAGCTTTCTGAAAAAGAACAGGACATTGTTGGCTGAGCAACATGCTATTGCAGCAAGGTTCTTGGATAGGAAAAGGATCCCGTACTATCGCAACTCGTGAGTCTCCCCGGCTGAGACAGAAAACGAAAACAGCTGCACTTGCTGATCGCTGTGGAAAAGGAATGCCGGTGTCTTTATATGGATTGACCTCAGACACTTCTTATACAAACCGTCGCCGCCAGCGAACGGGGAAACTGAGACCAGACGACTTAAACAGTCGGACGCAGACACGTATAAACAGCGTGAGATGGAGATTGTGGACCGATGCCTGCAAAATGGAGTGTCTATTGCTCATGGCAGTGACTATTATACGGAGACGCTGGGATGGTTCCGATTGGTCTTCACTTGCCCTAAGGAAGGCCTAGAAGTAGGCCTGGAGCGGATCTGGAAGACGCTGCAAGAGCTTGAAGCGGAATGGAAACGGTAGATTGAGAGCAACTGGGTTGTCTGCAAACTTATAATGTGATAGCAGCTCCCATGACCAACTAGCTTTTGGCTTTTTTCTGGGTTCGGAAGCTTTACCGAATGCATATAACGTTAGTTCAAAAGCCATTATTGAACACTCCCTTTCCCTGTGCTTGCTACGAGATATCGTGTTACGGTACTTCGTATTGCATACACTTCATCGGAGTTACGGAAGCCCCCACCAAAAGTCTTGACTGACCGCTTTCCGCACGGACTTTTCTTATCGGTAGAGCTAACAGTGACGCTACTCACTAACTGCTCGGCTGTTAGCAACCGAAGGGCTGGGCCATAGTGATGGACGTGCGCTGATAGTGATCATGTCCGCTATCCTTCCGTGTGCCGATTCTGCCGGACAAAAACGGCGGTCAGTCAAGTCTTTTGGTAGCGTCCCTCCGTACACTGGCTAAATTAAATCGGCTTGCCCAGCGCGGCGCGACGCGATCGCGGGGCAAACCGAGGCGGGAACACAAGGCTTTAGCGCTTGAGCTTATCTCCGCGCCCAAGGTTGCATCATCAAGCAGCCCGCGGAGGATAACGAACGCCGAACTCTACAGCGCAGCACGAATGTGACGCCTTTCTTGCCCTAAGACGTTGCCATTCTCCCCCATACATACACATGGCTTTCGTTGCTCCCATTCACAGGCCGAGCAGCATACGGCATGCTCTGCGCATCAATATTCTTTCGGCTGACGAGGAGAGCCTGGTCCTGGCGTACGAAGCTCAGCTCCCCGCAGTTCACCTCAACGCAGTCGCTGACAGGTTACAGAAAGGCCAATCGACTAGAGATATGGCGAGTCTCGGTCTCCGAAGGACTGATATCCATGGTGCACTCTAAAGTGATCAACGGCAGCATCTCCATGCTGCAGAGGCTCCGGCCCAAAGACTCCCCGACAGACCTCCTCTTTGTCGGCACCGAGCGGTTCGAATACTTCACCGTTGCCTGGAATGCCGAGACCGGCCAGCTCGACACGATCGATCCCTTCAAAGACCCCGGCGAGCACCACATGCGCGACTCACAGAGCCAGGACAAGTGCCTCGTCGATCCGACAGGGCGGTTTATGGCTATGCACCTGTGGGAGGGTGTTCTTACAATGCTACGGCTAGGGGATAGGAGGAATACGGCACTGAGGTTAGACTGGATGGAGCAGGTGCGCTTGTCGGAGCTCTTCATCAAGGCCAGCACGTTTCTGTATACCGAGACCGGCCATCCGAAAATCGCTTTTCTCTACCAGAGTAGAGCCGACTCGAACGACTCCAAGCTGGCGACGTACAGGCTCACGTCGGATGACCGGAACACGGTCGCTTCGCGGTTTGATCCCTTGAAGGACAGAGAAATCGACACGGACATACCAGATTCCGGCGCTGCGATATTAATACCAGTGAAGAAAGTGGAAGAGGGGGTCAAGCGGCATAATGTTAGGAATCCAGAGTCGGCAAAGGCGCATCTCGGCGGACTTATAGTTGTCGGAGAGACACGGCTGCTATACATAGACGAGGTCACCAAGAGCACGGTAGAGTCAGCGTTGAAAGAGGCGTCGATATTCGTGGCCTGGGCAGAGTACGACGTTAGCCACTACTTCTTGGCCGACGACTATGGCACATTACACCTACTCTCAATTATGACCGACGGCGTGGTGGTGACCGGGATGGATGTCTCTCGGATCGGCAAGACGTCGCGGGCGAGCAACCTGATCTATCTGGGCGACGGCCTGCTGTTTGTAGCCTCTCACTACGGCGACTCGCAGCTCTTCCGAATCAACCTACTCTCAGACGAGCCCGACGGGTTGATGCAGCTGCTTCAAGTTCTCCCCAACATCGCTCCTATACTAGACTTTGCAGTAATGGACATGGGCAACCGTGAGAACGACAAGGAGCTAGGCAATGAGTACTCATCCGGTCAGGCGCGGATAGTAGCCGCCAGTGGCGTTCATAAAGACGGCACCCTCCGGAGCGTGCGGAGCGGTGTTGGACTAGACGACATCGGCATCCTCGCTGACCTGGAGCACATCCGAGGACTATTCTCCATCAAGTCGCATGGTTCAGAGAAAGACGACACTCTAGTAGCGTCATTCGTTACTGAGACCAGAGTTTTCAGATTCGATGCGGGAGGGGATGTTGAGGAGGTGGAATCCTTCAGCGGGATGGCCTTTGAGCATCAGACACTATTAGCGACCAACCTCCCTCACGGTCAGCTGCTGCAGGTCACCACAGCGGGTGCGACGATATTGGACAGCGAGAGCGGAGTGGCGGTTGCTTCATGGAGGCCGGACGGCCAAAAGACAATAACGAACGCGTCCGCAAACAACAACTGGCTACTTCTTTCTGTGGACGGTACATCTCTCGTGTCACTGAGCATCCAGAACGACTTGCAGGTAGTGCAGGAAAAGGACGTGGGCCAGAAAGACCAGATAGCGTGCATCCATGTCGCTCCACACCTGGCAAATGTCGGTGTCGTGGGGTTCTGGACGAGCGGTACAGTTTCGATCATGGACATGTACACCCTCGAGCCGATACACGGGCAGTCTTTGCGAAAGACGGCGGATGACGCATCCATCCCTCGAGACCTCATTCTCGCGCAGGTACTACCCGAGAACATGTCTGGACCAACGCTGTTCATAGCCATGGAGGACGGCAACGTGGTTACCTTTAATGTATCCGACGACATGGCTTTGTCTAGCCGAAAGAGCGTTATTTTAGGAACGCGACAAGCTCGTTTCCACTTGCTGCCGCAACAAGAGTCCGGCCTGTACAGCATTTTCGCAACGACGGAACACCCCAGCCTGATCTACGGGAGCGAAGGGAGGATCGTCTACTCGGCAGTCACTGCAGAGGACGCAGTCTGCATCTGCCCGTTTGACAGCGAGGCATTCCCTGGCTCCATTGTGGTGGCCACAGACAGCCAGATCAAGATCAGTCAGATCGACGACGAGCGGAGAACACATGTTCGCCCTCTCGAAATGGGCGAGATGGTCCGAAGGATCGCATATTCTCCGGCTGAGAAGGTATTCGGGCTGGGATGCATCAAGAGGGAGTTGGTCGATGGGGAAGAGACCGTACAGTCTTATTTCAGGCTGGTGGATGAGGTTATCTTCGACAAAGTCGGCCGGCCGTTCCCTCTCGAGACCGTCGCATACACTGAAATCGTGGAGTGCGTCATACGGGCGGAACTACCAGATTCCTACGGAAACCCGGCCGAGCGGTTTTTGGTTGGCACGAGTTTCATGCCTGATCCCGAGTTGTCTGCAAACACCGAGATAAGAGGAAGGATACTGGTGTTTGGAGTGCACAGCGATCGGAACCCGTACCTTGTCTTCTCACACAACCTGAAGGGGGCGTGTAGAGTTCTCCGAGTAATGGACGGGAACAAGGTAGTTGCCGCCCTGACCAAAACGGTTGTATTGGCGTTGTACGAAGAGACATCCACCACAACCGGGCAGCTGACCATGTTGGCGAAATACCGGCCGTCTACGTACCCGGTCGACCTGGCGATCCAGGGGAACATGATTGCCGTTGGGGACCTGATGAAGTCTCTGCTATTGGTAGAGTATGTGAAGGGCGAGGACGGGGAACAGCCAGCGCTCGTTGAACGCGCGAGACATTATCAGAGCGCCTGGGCCACTGCATGCGCGCATATAGAAGGAGAGAGCTGGCTGGAGGCAGACGCGCAGGGGAACCTGATGATGATTCGGCAGAATAAAAAGGGCGTCACGGAGGACGACAAGAAGAGACTGGAGCTCATCGGGGAGTTCAATCTCGGGGAGATGGTGAACAGGATACACAAGATCACGGTGGAGACGAGTCCGCAGGCGATGGTTGTGCCTAGGGCATTTCTGGGAACGGCAAGTATAGTCCGTCCCTTTCATAAAAAAAAAGGGGGGGGGGGGAATATCGATGAAGACAAAGCTGACAGACAGTGTGAGTACCTTAGGTTGAGGGCGGGATCTACATGTTTGGCACGATCGCACCGCATGCGCAAGATTTACTGCTACGCTTCCAGGCCAACCTGGCGAACTACATCCAGACGGCGGGCAACATCGACTTCAAGACGTATCGAGCGTTCAGGAACGCCGAGAGGGAGGGCGATGGGCCGTATAGATTCTTGGACGGCGAGCTGCTGGAGAGATTCCTAGACGTGGACGAGGAGACGCAAAAAGAGATATGTCAAGGCCTGGGACCGAGCGTAGAGGATATGAGGAATGCGGTTGAGGAGTTGAGAAGGATGCACTAGGATTAAATTTTTTGCCCTAATGCAGATGGACACTAAAGATACGGTAGATGGGGAGGTAATATGATTAACGGAGTTTAAAAGACACATGCCCATGTTGTAGAAGATTTCTCAGGTAATCATGAAAGGAGTGAACAACACATTTTCTCATTCCAACACATCATATATCACTTAAGAAATAGAGTTACAGTGTTTACCCATCCTAGGGGGGGCGGAAAAGCGTTTCCTGTCTTAATGTGTGGCTCTTTCATTATCTCTCTGCATGGGCTCATATACAATCTCGTTTTCGGTTGTCAAACCATATAATAAAAAAATGTCCACTCATCCCCCCCGCATCCTAACCCCCCCATGCTTAATTATTATTCAAGCAGACACGCCGAGGGCGGAGTTGAACGCATCAGCAGCAGCCTGGTTCTGACCGAGCGCCTGCGCAGCCGTGCTCGCCGCCTGGCAGGCGGAGACCGTGGCCGCGCTGGCCTTGCACGTGCTCTGCAGGACATTGCAGGTGAAGTCCGAGATGACCTTGATGTTGAGCGCGGACCCGTGGTTGAAGTCCTTGAGGTTGACGCTCTGGAAGGAGTCCTCCTTGCCGCGGCCGTCGAGGCCGGCGGCGAACTGGATGGCCGGGGAGCCGCACGACCCAAAGTCCAGCGCGGCGCGGCGGGTCTTGTTGTTCGTCCGGCGGCGGGCCTTCTTGGCCTTGGCGGCGGCCGCGTCACATGCCGCCTGCTGCGTCTCGCACTGGGCGGAGCCACCAGAGATCTGGCCGCTGTTGGCCGCGTTCGCGCAGGCATTGTGCTGCACGCTGCAGGATCGCTGCAGCGCGGCGCCGGCGTTGAGGAAGGTCGCGCCGTCCACGGCGAACGGGCGGGCCGCGCCGGCCGTGCTGATGACCGGGGGGGGGGGACCGCCCAGCGCGCCGGTGAATGTCTGGACGTTTACTGTTGCCGCCGCACGCGCTTTACAAACAGAGAATGTCAGTGATGGGGGGGTTGGGGGGGGGAAAAAGGGGGGGGAACAAAAAGGAGGGGAAAGGAAAAAAAAGGGGCGGCATACGCTTGACACCGACAACGGCAGCCTGAATATCAGCCGCGGACGCCGCGGGGGTCAGGAGGTTCTGCGAGATGATGCAGCCCTTGGCGTCGTTGGCGTCGTCGCAGGTGTTGCCCTTTGCCGTCGGGTCACCGATCTAATAACTATCGTCAGTACAGCTAGCTCCGCTGAAGAAGGAAGAGGAAAAAGGGGGGGGGGGGGGGGAAGAGGGTATTAATTACCTTTCCAGGGGCAAAGGTGCCAGACTGCAGGGCCAAGGTCGGGTCGGCACCGATGCTGGCCAGCTGCTTGGCGACCGCTAGCTCGATATCCTTGTTTCCAGAGGCCTGGGGGGAGGCAGGGTCCTGGTGCTGGGTGATGGCCTGAATCTCGGGGTTGACGGCGGTCTGGTTGCAGAGGACGCTCGCCAGCCCCACAGAGCCGGTGTTGCGCTCCAAGGCGCGGAAGAGAATCGCCTGGGCCTGGCCGTCGACATCATTGGCCGCCTTGGCGTTGGTGAAAGCCTGGTCGGCGACGATCTGCTGCAGGCAGTCGAGGTTCTGCACGTTCGGGGCACCCGCGGCCGCGGCCTTGTTGCCGAGCAGGGCGAACACGGAGTCCTGGATCTGCAGGGGGTTGTTCAACTGCAGCTGCGTCTGGACGGCGCGGACGATGGCCTCGTGGGAGTGTTCCTGAGGAACCTCGCGCTTGTTGACCGTCTTGTAGATGGACACATCGCGGGCTGAGGCGACGCCCACCAGGGCCAGATAAGCGGCTTGGTACTTCATTCTGACGGTAACTCGTAGCGATCGACGCGAGTAATAACAGAAAAAAAATAAAAATAAGAGGTCCGGCTCTGAAATAATATTAAAACTGAAAAAAGAGTGTAAGAAAAGCAAAAAAAGCAAAGTTCACAGAACTAGTACCGAAAAGAAAGGATGATTAACTGGAATGAGTGTGAGGAAAGGAAAAGAGAGAGAGGAGAGCATCTGAGCGGGCAAGTCTAAGCATGCTTATATATAGGATGGGAAAGACGAGTCAGGAAGCGAGAGCCGTGGGATGACGACGGGATGTATCGTCCACTTCTCGTCTCATGCCAAGAGCGAACAGCATGAGATCCTGGGATCATCACCCCGTCGCTAACGAGCCGTGAGAGCGCGAGCCTTGTATGTACCGGCGATCAAAGTAAAGCGGCCGAACAGCGAAGCGTGTCACAAGCATGGCACTAGCGCGCCCTGATGAGCCGCTGCCCTGGAAAGGTGACAGACATCGGCTACGCTGAACTCCGGAACGACTTAACCTCGCCAAGGGTCACCCAGATCTGCCCCAGATATGCTTACTCGGTTGTGACTGCCGACGACGCTAGTCAGGGTTTACGCTTTGTGCGGGGACAGACAGACAGACAGATGCAAGATCTCATGCCAAGAATGTGTTACGTTCCTGTCTGAGCGCAGCTTGTTTGGGGTTTGCTTAGACCCCTAGATGCCGTCGTTCAGTTCTCGTCAGACGACGAAAGCCTGGGAAAGACGGCCCTGGGAAGCCGTCCCAAGGGCGGCGATCTTTACTCAAGATGATGAGATGACAAGGGAACCATCGTCCGCCGCTTGGCGGGATAGCACGATTCCTGGCTAGGTACTGACGATGATGAAGATGATGTTGCAAGGACCCCTGAGTAAAGGCATGTTCCGCGTGCGACTTCTCTACGCGCTATTGTCCGTCAGGCTTTGTAGACGAGCTCATGCAGATCGGCATCTAGCTTTGCTCGTCCGTTATTCCGCGATTAACGGGCGCGTTGGTCGACTGTATACGCTGGCAGTTGGAACGGCCAAAGGTCCGATGTCTATTTTGGACGAAAGCAAGAACATGTGGTCCTGTGTCTGTCAAGTGACGTGCCGACTTACCCTGCTGGAAAAGATCAACAACAAAGCATGAGTTTCCATCTCTCTGGCTGAGGTTCAAAGATGAGGCAGAATACGTGTTTGAGATGATTGGCAGTGATAGATCAGACGGAGCATGGGACGTCCGTTGTCTCAGGGTGCAGGCGTGAGCCGCATGCACGTGGAATCGATGCGCTGTGGGGTTCAGGCGCAGGGGTTCTGGAATTGGAAACTTCAAGTGCCGCTTTTCCCCTGGTCGGCAACCGCCGCTAACGTAAACAGTGATGGAATGGGTGGGGAATTGTTAGCAATCGGAGAATTCGTCAGACATGCCAAAACACCAAACGGGAATTCCATCGCACGCGCCCGTTCATGACATCTCGTTCGACTGGCGCAGTTTCGACTCCCTCTGTGCGCAAGATTCTTCCGACACTTGCCCGTTAGGTTCTCTGTCTTCCCATTTGGGAGGCGGAAGGCTTTGTCCCTTGTTCGCGCAGCATCGCAACCCTGGAGGTGATCTTCGAACTTGTGCTGAAGCTCGCTCGTCTGGGTAAACATGAAAGGGATAACACCAGGTAGAGCGGCCTATTCGGACATGAGACGAAACGAGATGAAAGGGCATCGACCGTGTCTATCGTTGGGTCGAGTATCATCGACGTTTTTCGGTCCCTGGAACTGTGTACACATGGTCTAATACGTGATAGTCTTTGAATAATCAGAATGGGGGCCATACTGCACTGACAACAGCGTGTTAACATGCCAATGTTGAGCTAAATAAGACGTGAGCGTCGTCCAATGAGGTTATGTTTGTTTCACAGTCGGGCTACCTCAATTTTCCACGGACTTCACAAGGCCTACTGCACCTAATGACGACTCGAGCTGAGGTCAAGGCATGAAGTGCCATCTGATGATGCCCTGACTGACCGACAGACTGACATGTACTGTGTACAGCAGGGCTACTGAAATATGGGTGTGGTCGTAAAGGCCCTGCATCGACTGCCATCACGAGGCGGCGCTGGCATGTATGATCGACGTCTTGGCTCTGGGTATGTGTCGGCGCCGATACCAAGGTATATCGGTTGGGTATACAGCAGGATAAACGTCGGTTGATACGAGGCTGCGAGCAGGTGGTCAGCACCAGTTTCCGTCCGGAAGATCCCCATATGCCGTGAGACACGCCTCATGCTGGCGCGTGCGTACTCCTGCATATGCAAACCATCCAAAAGTCAACTATGGAAGCGATCCTCTCGGCCAAGTCTCACACCGTTTATCCGGATCTCATCACTGTTTCTTGTCTCTCCGTCCTCTCGTCTTGAGTGGTTGTTAGCCACCAGCAACCAACGTTTAGGTCAGATATACAGTTTTGTCTTGGGCCTGCTTCCAAGCAACTCCCATCACGCCCCCTTGGAAGCTTAATGAATAGCGATGGGCATTTATGGACATCATTCGTGGTCGAGCCAGCTGTTTGCATACGTGTTGTTGGGTGATTGTCTTTTTTTTGCGGGACCGAGCCTTGAATTGTCATGGCAATCATTCCCGTCTAGCGCAGAAGCTCAAGTGCTTGCTTTACCTGGGTCTGGTCACTATGACAGCGAAGGACGCTTAGTGGTTCTGGTGATCCATTCCTTCTGTTCCTCTTGTCCAGGAGAATGGGCGGACGGAATCACCTGACGCAGACGAGAAACAAGATCAGCACTCAAGAAACAGCAACTGCCAATGACCGGTCGAGATGAAGATAAAAACAGATTTCTCCAAGTCTCGATGCTCTAGCCTTCCTTTCTTTTGTACAATAGCGTTGCACACGCGGTCGAAGATTCGAAGAAAATGTCTCGCACAGGCAAACGGCTTCGATGTGATGGTATGTCTATAGGTAAAAGGGAAACCGGCGACGTCCTGTCTTGTTTCTTCTTTATTGAACTGTCACACACCCGTATTCGTACAGCCTTGATTGATGATCCCTTAACCAATGACCAGCTTGTTCTCCTCGGGGAAGTCGTATGCGGGAATCTCCAAGTTCAAGGGAGCGGGGCCTTTCCTTATACGTCCAGAGATGTCGTAGTGAGAACCGTGGCAGGGGCAGAACCAGCCTCCGAAGTCGCCAGCCTCGCCGATAGGAACACAACCTAAATGTGTGCACACACCTGTCCTCTGTTAGCTCCTATTTTCTTCCCACTTTTCCTCTAAATCTACGGGTACAGCAGGAACATACCCAACATGACCAGCCACTCGGGCTTCTTGACACGGTCCGAGTCGGCCTGGGGATCTCTTAATGACTGAATGTTGACCTTGTTGGCCTCCTCGATCTCGGCCGCTGTTCGGTGCCGGATGAAGACGGGCTTTCCTCTCCACTTGATGATGACCTGCAAATTTCCTTCCTTTAGTCGTGCCCACGCAGTTGGTAAAGGGCAATGGTTGACTTACGTTCTTGCCCTCCGGAATGGAAGAAAGGTCAACCTCGACCTTGGCCATGGCCAAGACATCGGCGGAAGCCGACATGTTCTTGAGGAACTCTGTTCACAGAACACCAATCAGCCTCCTAACCTTTCTCCATACCGCGTACCCGTCCAATTGATATTCCATCGAATCATCCCACTCCCGTTCGACCGCGTGATAATGTATCCTGCTCACCTTGGATGGTAGACTTGGCGCCGGCGGCAGAGATGGCGCCCATGGCACCGACCATGAAGTAGGAGAAGACCTGGTTCACGGAGCTGGGGTTCCTGGCCATGTACTTGGAGAAGTCGGGCACCTTCTCGGACTTGCGCTCGCCCTTGAAGGGGTTCTCGAATGTTGACGACGCATCGCGGAGGGCGGGAGACGTGCTGATGGCGCGGGCAGAGACGGCGGGACGCAGGAGCGTAGAGGATGTCCGCGCAACGAGCGTGCGCGATGCGGTCGCTAGGGGCGCCATTTCGGAGGTGTTGTGAGATCAATTGGGTGAGCGGAGTTGAGGCTCTCTCCTTCGTCGACGGACGGGCAAAATGAACTGAGGTTTTTCTGGGCCGAGCTTGTTTCCACTTTCTTTCAATTGCCCGTGTCCCGAAGCGAAAGCTGTTTGAGACGGCCTGAGGCAAAAAGTGTCATCATTGCGGGTGCTATGATTGGTCAGACTCAGCTCCGGTTTATTCCGCGCAGACGCCGCTGTCAGACCCGTTTGACAGCTGGCACCGTCAAGCGCCTCTTCGACAACACCACCAGTCCAAGCCTGTTTCACTTCTTTCGCCCAGAAATCACAACCTGGCAACGGTTGTGTACTGCGTGTAAGCCGATTTTGAAAGTGTTAGAGATGGCTGCAACACAAGATGATGAGGACTCAGCGAGTGCTGGGTCGTTCTTGCCCGAAAAGGTAGCTGCATGCCACATGCACGCAGTCACGTTTCCATTGGTCCGCCGAGCATGGGTTCAACTAGAGGATCGTACCTTCCTTTACTGTTTGTAACTCAATACGTGTTCATGAGGTACCCAGTTCCCAAATATCTGCGTTAATTTTCTTGGTTTTCCTTGATCAAAAATCCAGCCCGCAGCAATGCGCCTCCTCAACGTTGACTCTCTGGAGCTTGAGATGTTTGAGGATGGGCCCAAGGCAGCCTACGCCATCCTCTCGCACACATGGGGCGAGGAAGAGGTCTCTTTCCAGGAGATGATGCAGGACTGCCGTGAATCGGTTCAAAACAAGAAGGGCTTCGCCAAGATTGTTGGCTGCTGTGACAAAGCGCGCAGCGAAGGCTATCAGCACGTGTGGATCGACACTTGCTGCATCGACAAGTCGTCGAGCGCTGAGCTGTCCGAGGCCATCAACTCCATGTTCAAATGGTACCGTTCCGCTGAGGTGTGCTATGCATATCTAAGCGATGTGGTTGTTGAGGGGACTTGTGATGGTGGCCCCAGTCTTGAGGATGCTCTGGAACGGAGCAGGTGGTTCACGCGTGGCTGGACGCTGCAGGAACTGCTAGCGCCCCTGGAAGTCATCTTCTTCAATAGCCAGTGGGAAGAGATCGGGACACGCGACACGCTCAGAGACGAGATTTCCGAGATCACAGGCATCCCCGTCGCCGTGTTGCAGATGGACCAGGTAGACTGGGACAGGCCCAGGAACCGGGGTTCGGTCATCGGCGAGTACAGTGTGGCACAGCGCATGTCGTGGGCTGCCAACCGGCACACAACGCGCATTGAGGATGAAGCCTACTGTCTCATGGGCCTGTTTGATGTCAACATGCCGCTGCTTTACGGTGAAGGACGCAAGGCGTTCAAGCGGCTGCAGCTCGAGATCATGAAGGACTCGTACGACCCGAGTCTTCTCGCCTGGGGATCCTCTGACTCCTTTGGCGTCATCGAAGGGGTCCTGGCCCAGTCGCCTTCCATGTTCGAGGACTGCGGCGACATCGACTGGAAGAAGTCACGAACCTTCACTGGCGTCGCGGCCAAGCAGCCATCGCTGGGCAATCCCAATCTCTGCCATGATATTATCGGGTCGTCGTTGCGGATGAAGGCTGCCGTGACACCACCCGCCCCAGCCGGTCGTTTGCGACTCTTGCACTACACTGCTTTCGAGACGTTCATGAACGTCGTCTCATTTAGAGCCAAGGCTCTTGCCGCTTCATCCGATGTAGAGCGTGTGGATCGACCATACGAACACGATGGAAGCCTGGACTTGGCCTACCTGTCCAAGGAAGCCGATGATCCTTCCTACAACAGCTATACCGCCTTGAAGAGATCATTCCACGTGTTTGATTACGGATTCCTGGTGCAGCATAAATCCCGCGACGTCGTGCTGGTCATGCTGGACGGTTGCATGAAGAAGGGCAAGTACATGATAGGCATCACGCTCTGCACCGATTCAACTGGGCTGCTGAAGCGCGTGCACTGGCCCAGCAGATTCGTCTCCTACATGCCCGAGTACACGTATAATACATCCACGTACGGATCCACAGTTCCTCTACCGTGGAAGTTCCACACCCTCAACTTGGCGCTGTCGGGCACCGAAGTCCTGCAGCAGCCGCCGCTCCCAAGATGGGCAAAGTGTCTGGTCCGCGTGCTGCCGGGTCTGACGGCAACGCATACGGCAACAGGGGCATCGGTGCTACCTGCGGAGCTAGCTGGAGATGTGCCATACCGTCTCTCGCACACAATCCCCGAGACGGTCTATCATGCAGCCGACTGTTGGTATACAGACCGATGGGGGCAGGCTACCGATCGCGCGTCGTTTGGCCTGCGGCCGTGCTTTTCGCTGCAAGCTTCGCGGAAGACGGGCATTCGCAGGGCGATGGCGTTTGAACATGTGGCAGACGCGTCGTTGTCGTTTCTGGTCATATTCACTCTGGTGCAGCCTGCTCGCAAAGCCACGAAAGTCACCGGTGAAGCCACCGGCAAGGCCAACGCTATCAATACCGGCGATGCGGAGTTACATTGGCTGCAGGTCGGCATTCATAGAGGGGAGCAGGCCATAGAGGGGAGCAGGCCATCCGCATGACTACGGAAGATGACCTCCTTTCCTTGCTGCCCGACACTAGCGTAGTTCCCCGTTTCTCGTGGGAATTTCAGCTTACGCAGGCACTCACGCTATCCGTCAAGATGCGGAAAATCACTACACATCAGATCGCCATTCTTGACTTTCGTACCACATCGGAGGGTTGAGGTGCTGAGTTGCGACATGCTCAGCAAGTAGTGAACATAAAGTTGCTTATACAAACTGAGGGCGTTCAGCCACTCAAGCGAAGTACCAGAGGCCCCCAAGCCTTCTGTCTGGCTCCGACAGAGCGTTCCATAGTTGTTAAGCTCATAGGTACTCGCCTACACCTCAGATGAGCAATGCAGCTGATGAAGATGTTGGATAAAATCAGAGGTCCAGAGCGGAAAACCCGCATTCGCATCGTGATTACGACCGAACGGCGCGATCGCAGTCTTGAATGAACTCAGCACGAGACCCCATGCCCGCTATTGCGGGAAGACCTAAGAAAATCCCACATGAAATATATTGTCGTGATCGGACCGTAGGAACTTGACAAGGATGAAGGTAGAGCCCATGACAGCTGTTGAAACACGATAGGTGCAGAAGGTGAAGATGCTGCAAACATCCGCAGTCATGGGATAGCTCTCCGACGGCCATCTATTGTGAAATCGAGAGGCCTCGAATGATGATGCAGATATCTGCAACCGTCACATCAACGGTCCATGACATATTTTATCACAAGATATACATGCCGAAAGATCAATCGCGAACCAGGACCAACAACCTCTACTCTATCGTTTCCAAGTCTTATCACACATAGTCATTCTCCAACAGCAACATCTTGCCGCTTTAGAACATCTCCCACAGCGGCGGTGGCAGGACCATAGCAGACGACCGAATCACCGGTTGCTGCTGCTGCTGCTTCTTCTTTTGCTTCTGCGGCTGTGCCTGTTTAATACCGACATAGACCACCCTGCGAGCGGGCTCGCCGACAGTGACGGACCTGGAATCAAGACCGTAGTAGTCCGAGATGGAATGTGTCAGCCAACGCCTGTTCCCTCCTGTCAGTAACCACCCGATTCTTTTATTAGCTGTGGGGGGGAAGATACTTGAATGCTCCAGTCTCGTCATCGCCTAGCCAGTCAAGCACCATCCCTTGCTGCTGCTGCTGCTGTCCCTTCGCATGTGCTGGTGTGGTGGTCTTGATCTTTCGACCACCATCACGCATACTGCCATTCCGGCCGACAAACACAATCTCCTCATCTTCCGAGTCCATCGTCTCATCACTGTCACTAACCCCATCGCCACCAAAAGCTTTGGTAGGAGTAGTAGTAGTGGTGGTGGTGGTGGTAGTGGTGGTGTTGATGATGTACTGCCGGACCGGCTCCTCCAGCACGCGCAGCCAGCTCTTCACGGCCGGGGTCTTGCGTGCCTTGGCGCGGAGTTGCTTGGGCACCTTGCCAGCCTCTGCCCTCGTCCGGGTCTCATCACTGACTCCTCCAGTCACCACGAGGGTGTTGTTCTTCTTCTTGCGATGCATGGCAAACGCCGACTTCCTTTCCTCCACACGCTCACGAAGACCCTTGTCCCAGTATTGCGCCAGCTGATAAGGGACGACGTGCACCGGATGGGTGGGATGGGGCTGCCAGTCGGTTGGCAATGGCGGTTGGACGTTGGGGACGTGCAACAGACGGTCTACCCCATTACATACAACAAGAAAATCCAAATTTAGAAAAGGGACAGAAAACTCTCTGAGAAAAAAAAAAAAAAGGGGGGGGGGGGGGAATTACCATTCTCCCACCGACGCCGCTGTCGACTGCCCTCCTTCCCTTTCAGGAGCGCTTCACGACGGCGTAGGCTGTCCCTGCGACGCAGCATCGACTTGTCCGTCTCGTAGCCCTTGTCTTCGTCGTCATCATATCTGACCCGCGGGCGGCGAGACACTTTGAGCTTCAATCGCGCGGGAGCTTCGGTCATCTGCTGAACCGGATGCCCATGGTCGTCGAGTGGGATGGACAACGTGTTGCCAGTCCCCCGCGCAACGATGGGCGCGATGCTCAGCGATTCGAGGGCCGACACCGTCCAGGCTTCGATGTCGACTGAGGCGGTGGAAGCATTCGATATGTGGTGTTGGTGCTGGTGCGCATGGTGATGCGCCGTCTGCTGCTCGCCGTCCGAGTCCGCGTCCTCGCCGGGAAAGGGGTTGGTGATAATGGCCATTGCTTTCTTCTGTTGTCTATTGTCTGATATGTCTTGCGTTCCGTTTTCCGCACGTACGTAACCCCGCGTTTGGGTGTGCCCTTTTCGTTATCGATAGGCCGTGTGTAACTTAACTTGAAGCCAAAAAAAAAAAAGGGCAATTAGCTGACTGCTTTGCTTCAAAAAGAACTCGGTGGTTCTCTCCGATGACTCTGCTCGGCAGTGGCGAAGAAAGAAGTTGGTTTCAGGTTCGCGTCTTATTACTCACAGTACTGCACAGTACAGTACATATGTACAGTAACAGGCTTTGACCCCGCGGGAATACCTGAACCCTAGGTACGTATGTATGTACAGACCGTTGGTAGATAAGAAAGCAGAAGCCAAGAACAACCAAAAAACTAATCCCCTGGCGCGCGCACAAAGCCAATGCCAATGCCAAAGTTAGAGGAAGGGCAAAGGAGAGGAAAGTCGAAGAAGGGGGGAGTCAATTGATGACAATGCCCTCTCCCGGATTACCACTCCCCGGTATGACACACTGACTTCCAAGGTTCTATTGTGCTATCCGAGAGCCCCCGACCCCGACCTCCATTGTCCCTGTCCGTGGGAGGAGAGCTTGGACCAATCGGCTGCCGAGCACAACCACGCCCCTCCCACAGAAGACATCAGCTGCTGCAACACTGCTGCAGCCACTGTGTCCGCGTCCGTGGGGGGCGCGTTAGCTTTATGCGGGCAGTTATGCAGCTAAAGAGACCACATATCGTCAACTTGCATCGAATCGAGGGGTTTAATCAACAGTGCACCTGCCAGATGAACGGCTCAAGAGTTATTTACTGTGAGGTTAAAATATACAAGAGACAAAAAGACAAGTCACAAGAACCTTCCCCTCCATCCCAATTTCCGCCCATTCAACCATATCCCGTCCATACAAAACCAAACCAAACCCTCTCCCCCAACCTTCCCATACATATGATAAGGAGAGTCAGTCTGTCTATGACCATCTATTCTGCCCCAACCCGTTGAAGCTATTCCGCAATTCCATCTTGCCGTTCTTGACTCCGTAGACTGGCGTGCCCTCCCCTTTCTCATCTTCAACTGCCCCCTTTTCTCTCACGCCGCCGCCCTCCTCAATATCACCCAACCTCTCCATCCCCGCGTTCGCTGCGCTTGGTCTGATGATCCCCAAGACACTACTGGCACGCACGCTGTTTCTCGTGGAGGGCTGTCTTCGCGGAGCGGATTCAATTTCCGAAAAATTGCCCATCCCTTTGTTGCTGTTCCGACTTGATGGGGCCCATTTGGGAGATCCAGGAAGCCAGGTAGTGAACAATGCAGACACTGGTGACGGGCGGGAGATGTTGCGCGCTGAACGCCCAGTGCTCATATCATTGCGCCTCCTCCTCTTCAACATCATGAATGACAAGACTATCAAAACCAGAGCCGCGACACTCCCAACCACCGGTGCTGCTATCCACGCTTGCGACGTTCCGCCGCTGTCCCCTTGAGTAGACGCATCAGGGGTGGCGGTTATGTCGGTTGCGCTGGCTATGCTGCCGGTTGTTGTCGGGAAGAGGCCAAAGACACTCGAAGTGGATGATGATGGTTTGGGAAGGTATGGTGGTAGAGGATTAGCCGAGGCGGAGGTGGTAGCGGTAGTGAGGAGATCTGTCGCAGAGGCAGTGCTGGAGGAGAGCACGGAAGTGGCCGCCTCTGATAAAGCCGAGTCTGTACTGCTTGCAGGGGCTTCGGCGCTGGCGACAGCTGTGCTGACACCCGGAGGTGTGAAGAATACAATTCCACCGCTGTTACTTGTGCTGGCTGGTGGGATTGCCGTTGCTCCCGCATCGGTAGTTGCTGGGGCTGGAGCCGGAGCCACAGGGGCTGCTGACACCGTTGTCGGCACCGGAACTGGGGCTGCTGCCGCAGCAGAAGAGGAAGCTGCAACGGCATTGTTGGCCACCTGAGCCGAGTCGATACCCTGGTCTGCCAGAATATCGCTGCTGTTTGCGACTGCAGTCTTGAGGTAGCAGTTCTTGAACCCCTGAGCCTGGCTCGGATCGAAGCTCAGCGCTGCGCAGTTGGTTGTGTTGGCACACTGGCCCATGCAGTCCTGTAGGGTAGGTGCAAAGTTCTGGGTCATGTCGTAACCATTGATGATAGATCCACATGTGAGCGAAAAGTTGATTCCCTGTGCCGCCTGAGCGCCGCCTAGTGTTGGGCAGTTCGAGGTGGCCGTCTGGAAAATCCCAACAGCAGCATCAAACCTCCGTGCCGGACGAGTCGGATCATCTCTCAGGTTGTCCATTAATTGACAGTTCTTGCCGTCGAAAGTGACTGCGTCGCATCTTGGGTGGTGTGCTGAGCATAGATCCACGCATGCTGTAAAGTCACTTGCGTCGACTGGCGCGTCGATGGGCTTTCCGTTGATGTTCGAGTTGCACACGAGGGTGAACTGCTGGGAGGTCCCTATTTCGGTACCATTGCCCCTGGGACAGGGCAATGAGTCTCGCGGCGTGTTCCTATCACCACCCCTTTGCCTCCTCTCCATCATCCTCTCCAGGTTTCGGATAACTTTTGCTTCGTTGGTCATGAGGTAATTAGAACGTGAGAATCTGTTAAGCAGCCTTATCAAAAGGATAGTATGTGGTTAGAGTAGACACAAACCATTATTAAACGGTAGGAAAAAACGAACGGTAAGGACGGAGAATTTTTGCAGAGGAGAAACGAGAGGAAAGAAAGAAAGAAAGAAAGAAAGAAAGAAACCCAGGACAAGCGAGGTGTGGCATACAGCCCCGGGACTTATACGGCGAACGGCATCACGGCTCTGAGCGGCTTGGCGGCAGTCTGTGATGCTCTGCCTGGAGGTTGTACGCATATTGCTTCAGAGCTCTGGCACCGTGATCTGATCTGATCATCCACATACTGAAGACACAGCCGACGATGGCTTTTCCAAATGCGGAGGGACAGGGACAGGCCCCTTGGCTGTACTGTCTGTGCAATCTGGAGGGAGCATGGAGCGCGGCTAATCCACATGAGACGAATGGGGACCGGCAGTCATGTTCCAGGTAATGCAGATCATGCCCGCAGCCGTGCTCCGTTCAGTGCCAAATATTCCCCTTGGAGGGAGACTTCCCGCGCGGGATCTCAGGAACGCGTCTGTTAGGCTCCGCACGTAGTCAACTTCTATTTATGAGCGACTGGCAAAATCTATTTGGCGTTTGATGTTTGTTGCCGCTGTCAACCGAAGAAAGGAAGGAGGCTGGCCGGAGAATTTTACCGGAGGATTGTGCTCCAGGGGACGGAAGAGCGCGATTCGACCCACGGACAACTTTAGAATGTCGTGAGTAAGAGAGCTCTTTGCTCGAGATGCCATCTCATATTGATCGAGATGCGGTGTCGAAGGCGACGGTGCTGCTGGCGTGGCCGTATCATGACGTCTGTGCAAGTCAGCCAGATTGAAACAACGCGCGCACGTACATGTTGGCGTTAATGGGAACAAGGCCATCTGTGATGCTGATAGCCTGTATGCACTGCGATGCTCGAAGAATTGCAGGCCTGCTCCCTGCTGCTGGCCCGACGACGCCAGGTCGTACAAAATACAGCCAGGAAGCAGCGAATCTGGGCGCACCCTGCAGGTTCTCAGCCCTGAAAGTGGCCTTGACCCCAGGCTCCTTCCACGGTGTCACCCCGGCCAAAAAAAAAAGCGCACCGCAAAAACCTGATTTCCCCACCCACACCATACAACTACCACACCTTTCATCATCAATACTACTGC